>JAOWMA010000312.1:0-58509 GCA_025962755.1 Colletotrichum tropicicola
CCCCCCCCCCCCCCCCCCCCCCCCCCCCCCCCCCCCCCCCCCCCCCCCCCCCCCCCCCCCCCCCCCCCCGCCCCCCCCCCCCCCCCCCCCCCCCCCCCCGCCCCCCCCCCCCCCCCCCCCCCCGCCCCCCGCGTCCAAGTGAGAGATCTGGGAGTGATGCTGGTGCGCCCTGAAACGAAATGAACGCACAACGTCCTTTTCACTCCAATCTAGAAGTTGAAGAACCAGGAGAGTGCAAATGTTCTGTTCCGGCCTGATTTGAAACATGGGATGGGTATGGCCCCGGCGATGAAGGAACGCGCGAGGCGACGCTGTCGGGGTTCTAATGACAGCAACAAAGCGGCCAGACATAGGCAATGCGACCACAGTGTACAGAATGAGGAGTTCACTAGATAATCATGAATCAATACCGGCATGCGTCGTCTACGACGATGCCCCGAAGTCATACGTAAATGGCTTCTCCAATAGACATTAGCAGCTTCCCCGTCACTGATCGTAACCCGGGACCTGCCCAGCGTAGACGTCGAGAAATCCTTTCCACTTCCCCTTCACCGAGGAACTATGTTACCCTAATCCATACGACGTCTTTTGGTAAGTCTTAGCCACTCGTCTTCGCTCTTGTCTCCATCCTCGCGGTGACGACAGCGTCTGCGCACATTCTTACTGCCACCGTCGTGCTGGCCACTGCTTTCAGACTCCAAAGCCATGATCCCCTGCATCTGCAAGGTATTACATCTGTCCGTTGATCTTCGAAGTTCTGCTTGGGTGTCGGCAAAGTTGTGCATCGTCGCATTGAGAACGTCTAGGGCCAGCGTCGAGTGGCGCAGCAGGATCCCTTCGAGACGGTCCTTGAATTTCTGGTTGCTCATGTTCCGCTCCGCGATGAGGCTCGGAATGTTGATTAAGCAGTAGGGAAACCGAGGGTGATCGCGCATGTTCTCGTACAGCTCGTCGACAACATCGGGAAAGTCAACATGGTCGGTGAAGCATCTGACTGCGGCGCATAGGGCTTCGGCGGACTCAGTAAACAGCTCAGTCAGGTCGAGCTCGCTGGCCATGTTGCAGACTCTAAGCGAGTAGAACATGGAGTGTGCGTCGTCTGTCAAGTTGTTTTGAATATCATCAAGTGTGACTTGCTTCTCCGCGCCTTGGTAGACGGTTTCGTACTCTCCCGAATACAGAAACCGGAGAACGCCCTCAAATATGCTGGGTTCCACGTCAAATTGAACAACGTCAACGGCCAGCGCTTCGTCGTAGTGCTTGAAGATGTTTTAGTTCCCGATGATCTAGCTTGAGGAGAGGGAAGACTTACCACAGGGGCGTCCAGCGCCAACTCGCGAAGCTTTGTGCACTGCGTGAAAACAACCGCTCGGTGAACCTTGAAGGTATACTCATCGCCATCCTTGCCGGTGCAAGAAAGGTGAAGATCGCTGTACATGCCAGTGTCTAGCAGGAAAGACAAGTTGAGGCGTCCCATTTTGGAATCGTGTTGGAGAGAAGGCGTAAGATTAAATAAGAGGTAATGCGGACCTTGGTGATTGTTCAGTCGGATTGCCAGCAACCTACGAATGTCAAACGAGAAGAGAAGAAAAGAAAAGAATCCAAGGAGTAAAATAGGTGGAAGTCGTGGGAGATGGTGAGAGGGGGGATAGATGGATTGTGGTGGAAAATATTGAGAAGGGGCTTGGAAGAGACGAGGGACTATCGAAAAGGTTGGCAAAAGTACCAAATTCACCCCCTTCCAGAGTTTTTTCCCATCCAATGAAACTTCGATGGAGAACAAAGGAAGAGAAGTTGGTGGGTAAACACAAACTCATTAACAGAGGAAGGAGCGTGGGTTGACCTCCCGGAGCCCCTTCCCCCCCAGGGAAGCTAGGGCGGGATCTTCGAGACTCAGCGTCAACTAATTGAGTGGGTAATAAAACCATACGCAATCTAATGTACATGGATTTTGGCGTTGACTCGGCCTTTGGATTAGTTCAGTGAACATTCTTGACTGCTATGTTGCGTTCGTAGGTATATTCTTGATTCTCATAGAGCACAACCCCTGAGCCCAATAATACCGGAGACTGCGCAGTAAATGCTTTTCCATCAGTTCACCTCGTTTGTCTCGTCAAAAATCAAGACCTTGTCTCGATCAGTGGCGCTAATATGTCCGGTGAACGTCACGAAAACCTACCTACGCCATGGCATCGAGTGTCACCCCATGTTACGCTCCGCCAATAACGCAGCCCTGCTTGTTGTCGTACTACACTCAAAGCCGTCTGTGTCAACTCCAACACTTCATATCACGTAGCTTTAATTTTGTCGCTTGGGACGTTATCAATGTTCTCATGCGGTCGCCGTCGGAAGACTGTCAAGATCATCAACCGTCAAGCTTTTGTGGTTCAGAGCGACGCATGGTTGATGACGTGCCTCTGTCATATGGCAATCCCAACGGTGCTCATAGCATATTGGGATCATAGTAGTGCATGGGCCTGTTAGATTCAGATCATATTTCACATTGCGCGTTAAGACCATGAGGCTATCCTGTTTTCGCCTCCGTCTTCGTGCAGTCGTTGGGGGCTTGCCCCATTGCTGCCTCGTTCTTCAACGGCTTTAAACATCAGTCAGACGCTGTCTTGTTTTAGTTTGCTCTGGCTCGCCGACACTGATCTTCGACGCGTTACTACTCCAGATCTTGCGGAGTTCGGACGAGATGAATGGTTCGGATGTATCACACACAATCGACCTTCGCCCGCATTTGTCATCGGACTTTGCATATTGAGGATACGCTCAGTTACAATAGCAAAGTATCAGGGCACAAACAACTGATGTGGACATAATTGTTGTTCATCGGGATGCATAGTGTTCGGCTGCCCCGCTCTAAACACTTGGGCCAAGACTTGCCTTGCCTCCCTTTCTGAACCATGATTCACACCTTGCTTGCGCGCGACTAAATTGAAAAACAACCCCGGAGAAACTAACCAGCGAATGCGACGTCGAATGCGCTGGTTGTCTCGAACCAAAAAGACGCCCTCCCGGCGATCATCTATGAGTCGCAACTCTCCCCTCGGAACTCTAATAACACAAGGCCAGAACGCCATAGAAAAGGGTTTAAAAAACACCGAGAAGTGGCTCTGTCTTCGAGCTTCTCGAGTGCCTGTATCCCTTGCCTGACCGTCCGTCATCAATTAAGCCGCGCCCTTGAACGCTCGACGCAACGTCCCCTTGGCCGGGTCGCAAGACTCCACTTGTAAGAAAATTTCCTGACCAACTCCGAAAGGACATTGCTACCTTAATATTGAGACACCACAGAGAACTGGAGTCTGGCGATCTGTAACCGAACAACATAGGAGTTAGGGTGTTGGACCCGACCCCGGCCCAGGTCGAGATCCCGTCACAGTTGGCTGCAGCCACCTGTGCTGAGCCGCCGGTATAGGCACAGGCGAAACTCTGAATCCATTGGGCGGCACAAATCCAACGTGACCTTCTGACGTTGGCATAAGCTGTGTCAACCTTGCTGATGGCTTCGGCCCAGCTTGCTACGCCGGTTTTCTCTGCTGTTGTTGAGGTATGACGGGTACGGGCACAGGTGTCACCTTGTGCGGAATTGGCGGGGTGCCATTTGACCTGCCCACGCTGCCAACGGGGCTCTGTGGTTTGGGCACAACACCCGCAGCCATCCGTGCTCTCACGTTCGATGACCCTTCGAAGTTGTCATCTGCGGGAATCCCAGCCAATCGTGCCTCATGTCCGTTCTGAATCTTAGATCCAAATGCAGAGCTCGTTTGTTGTGCCTGGGCCCTGAACCTAGCTTGCTCAAGCATACGCGCGTGATCTGCCTTATAGACGGCTGCATTATAGCCTGTCATTGCATTCAGACCGAGATTGGGCGTGTGCTGGGGCATGTGACTCCCGTTCGGATATTGTTGGCGGTTGATAGGAGTGCCCGGCATATTTTGATGAGGAGTCGATGCATGGTGCCGCTGCTGTTGGTGGGCAGTCGGAGATTGATATTGGCCCGCAGGAACCTGTGGAGACATTCGCTGTTGCAAGTTGTTGGCACCGTTGGGATAATATCCTCCAAAGTTTGGCTGAGATGGAGTGCTAGGTGCCTGCTGGTATGGTTGCTGGTAGGGTTGCTGGAAACGAGCATTGGGCGTGCCATGCGGAGGCGTCCCGGCGTATGCAGGATATTGTGGAGGTCTTTGCTGCGATCCGTATTGGACACCTTGATGGCCGTAAGGCGTTTGCGCTTTTCCAACATGTTGAGCGTAGTTGGTGTATCCATTGGGGGGACGATAACCACCTGGCTGACCGGGCCGAGGGGTCTGATGCGGAGGCATGTGATGGGGGGTGCCGCCGGGTCGGGGGATGGAGCCTTGCTGCGGGGGCATTGGGGGCTGCTGTCCGGGCCGGTAGTAGTTAGACGGCGCGATCGAAGGTGTCCGGGAAGGAGTACCGTACTGGCCTGCTCCGTACTGGTTGTAGGGGGTTGATGCGCTTGGCGTACGGTGCGGAGCAGGCCGGGTTTGAGGAGCGGCGGCGACAACGTTTTGTTGTTGCCGTAAGCGGGCTTGAGTCGCCGCGTCGTCCTCCATGACGCCCTTGTACTGGTCTGTGCGAACCTCCAGCTTGGTGCTGATGAGAAGCTGCTCCAACTGATCGCCGTTGAGTTTGGCCACCGCGTAAGGAGGGAGGTTGCTGATAATGAGACTCAGCTGAGACTTTAGTGTCTCGTATGCCATACTCTCCTCTTCCGTCGGTGCTGAGACAGCTCCATGAGAAAGCATGTCACTGCCAACGGGATCGCCAGAATAGCGATTCTGAGACGAGGGCAGTGTGAGGTTGCGGATGCGCTGGTAGGAGAGCAGGGTTTCAATCATGTCAGTGACATCGTCAAGAAGATCATCCACCTCCTTGTCGGCAATGTCCTTCTCATTAGGCTTGGCCACGACATCGTTCATGTCTTGCAGCGCCGGGTCAACGAGCCATTCATCCCATTTCTCGATCGCCTCATTCACAAACTCTTCGTCAACCTCTTGGGACTCGGTCTCCTTTTCAACGGGATGCTCGGCAATATCCTTGTCGTCAAAGCCTCGCAGCTCAGACTCAACGAGTTTGTTGAAGTTGCGCTGGCCAGTCAGTTGCCAGTACAGGCGGCCTGCATGTGTGGACGGAATGACCGAGGCAGAGTCGTCCCTGCACGGAGCAAAGCTGGAAAAGGCGCTGCGGAAAAGGGATTCCATTTCGTTGACTTCGAGTTCCGTAGACGACGGTCTGCGACCGGCCAAGCTCTGCGCACGCTCGCGCTGTCTGGTTTTGCTCTTCGAAGATGGCGTCGCATTGGTGTAGTCCAGGTAGTAACCGGCGGCGACCTTCTTACTCGAGTACGAGTCGTTGAAATACTTGGACTTCCCGGCGGGCTCGGGATGATAAAAGCCAAGGACGTTGCCCTTGACCATTTGCTTTGGCTGTTTGGGCGGCTGCAGAGGTGGCAAGGGTCGGCTCGAGGAAAAAAGTTCTCCAAGTGTGGCAGTCCGCTCATTCTGCCGCGATGGCATGATAATGGTCGTCGATACGCCTGGTGGAAGGCTCAAGGGGGATGGCCTGGCATCGGACGTCTCCTTTCTCAGTGTCTTCTTGGGCAAGCTAGAAAAGACTTGTTTGCCATGACCGGCAAGGCCATAGACGGTCAACACCGCGTTGCTCGAGGCAGACTCGACGTTAGGCCCAAGTCCAACGACACTTGTAGCACTGCGCGGGTACGATATCTCTCGACGAAGCAAGTCCATCGCCTTTTCCCGGAATTTTTTGGTCTGTACCACAGCGGTGCCATCGGACTCCGCCTTGCCCTCATCGGACACGGTCGATTGCAACTCCTTCAGCTGGTCCCTAACAGCGTCGACGAGGTCGGCTGCGAGCTCGTCCAGATGCGCATAGGAGTTTTGTGTGACCTTGTCGGCAATAGACGTTGGGTTGTCTGCTGATTTTTGGCGTTTCGCGTCGGGCTGCTCAGACTCGGGTTCGGGAAGGGGTCGCTTGAGAATTGACGGGCTTGCATCGAAACTATAGCTGCAGGTCAATACGATGCGATTCTGGCGGAGACAGAAGAGGCTGTACGGAGGCTGCATGCGCAGTCAAGGGCGCATGAGCATACGGGCAGACGTACCTAGTCAACACGGTGAAGTAGTTTCGAATGGCAGCTTTCTGAATCTCCTGGGGTGACTCGGGCGTTTCGCCATCGACATCCATCTTTTCGGGACCATCGTCGGTCGCCTCATCCTCGACGTCGCGCTTTCTCTTCACAGGGACAACAGGCTGGGGGGATTCAGCGTGGTCCGGTGCCGGTCCAGGGATACCGTTCGCCTGGACCGAATCCGGCTGCGCCATTGTAAAGCGTGCTGCGTCGTGTTCGTGGGGAACAGTCGTGGTCGTCGCGATCGTGTCGGGCGATCGTTCGGTCAATGATGCGCGGGATGACGGGGGTGGCAGGTCGCCCAGTGGAGGGCGGATTGTCGCGACGCGCGAGGTTCGTCGGTCGGTCGGTTGGTGGAACTCCAAAACCTTTTTTCGTCAAGCGTCGCGAGGCCAGGCGTTCGGGGGAGCCTTTTCATCCAAGAACACACTCAAAGGCAAGCAAAAAGGCCCAGGCAATGACAGGGGTCCATCGACGTCGCCGTTTCACGATTTTTTTTGCCTTGCAAGTGCTCCTGGAGCAATTCCCTGGTGACTGTGAGGCTGCGAGGTGTCTCGATTGCACTGCACTGGAAGGGAAAAGACTGCCAGAATACGCTAGTCCTAATTTGTCTGTTGTGGACCTCACGTGATCCGAAGTGTAAGGAAGACGGGGTGAGCTAAGGTACCTAGGTACCTTTATGGGGTACTCGGTACCTTGGGTCTCCAACCTGGTTTTTACCCATCACGCTGTGAACATATGGACTGAAGGTTCAATATTGCCCAGGAGCTATCTCTCCGTTTCCTGTTTGCCAGACAGGTGTTCGTCTCTCTTCGGTCGCGTTTCTACTATTATTGTTAAACTAACAGGTGCATCTCGGACAAAACACATCGCATTAGTCTAGGTATGTGTCAGCATAGAGTTGGGGACTGAAGCAAGCAACACCGGTTCACCGAGGCAGAAAACGAGTGCTTTACGAGCAAGGAAAGATGCAACTATTGGTATTCTCACACTGGTGTCCAGACTAGCTACCTAGGTAGATAAATTACATCCACACCCCGAATCTCAGCATGGTCGACGTGTTCTCAAAGAAAAGTTTTGTAAGCAGGCGTTTATTTCTTCGCCTTGGCCAGACCGACGGCGTTCTTGCCGAGGTCATAAACGGAGTACCACCGGCGCAGGAAAGCATCTCCCAGAATGACGAGAGGGCCGACCGGCTCGGGGAAGTCCATACCCTGGAAGGTGGAAATGCAGCTGCCAGAGACCTCCAGGATGTAGTCGTAGGCGGAAATGCTGAAGTTGTAACCGGCAAGGGTGAAGGTAATGTCAGGGAGCTCATCACGCTTCGAGCATTCAACGGAGTACTGGCCGTTGTAGCCCTTCTTGGCGCCAATCTCCTTGTTGAGCAGCTCAGCAAGAGCAGAGGGGAGGACGTTCAGGGAAGTGCCGGTGTCGAGGATAGCACCGTGACCTTCCAGGTCAGCAGTCTCGTCGCCGAGGGAGATGGCGTCAAGGTCGACCTCCCAATAAGCCTTACGGCGGAGGGGGATGTAGGTGATCTTGCCCTCATAATGAGAGTCGTCAACACCTCCAAAGACGGCCTCGCTCTCGTCTCCGTTCTCATTGGTGTCGCCGAGGTAGAAGGCGAAAACTGGCTCATCAATGGCCTTTTGGTTGACCATCTGGTAGAAAGGGGGGGTGATCTTGTTGACGGAGATAGTGTCGTAGCCAAGACCAAGAATGCCGTCGAAGCGGCCGAAGGCAAAAGCAAGGCCAGGCTCGCTGGTGGCCTCAGCGAAATCCTGCTTCTTGATCTTGATGTCACCGATGGAGACGTCGTCTTGCGACACGAAGCCAGTCAAGCTGCCAGAGCCGTAGTGAATCTCAAAGGAAGAGCCATTGGACTTGTAGGTCGAAGAAGCCGAGGAGTCGTACTTGGAGTGCAGGTAGCAGGCAATGCTGCCACACTGCTGGGAGGGGACCCACAAGTTGGAGCTGCCGGTATCCAGGACGACCTTGAAGGTCTGGGGAGGAGTGCCAATGGTGATCTCGGAGAAGTCTGTGCAAGGTCAACATTGGTTCTAAAGGATGGGCAGTGGATCGCAATAGGGCCGGTCATACACTGAGCGTTCATGAAGTTGCTAACGGGCACGGGGTGCTCGCCGTTGCTCTGGATGGGCTTCTGGTTGAACATGGCGTCGGCATGGTTGTCGGGGCGAGCGCCCATGTACTTCTGGCTCAAAGATCGGACGTGGTGCTCGATGGGGACGGAGTTCTGCATTGGAGACGGTCAGCAAAGACAGTCAGTGAGATGCGCGACGACGGGCAAACGCACCAGCTGCTCAGCGATAGGGACCTTCTTGAGCTTCAGCTTGTGGACTTCGGCCTGGGCTGCGCCCAACAGCACGGCCGCGGTGAGGAGAGTGCTCTTCATCGTGGTCGACAATCTCGTTTTCCCAGTATACGTTGGTTCGGCGCCTGCGTCTTCGTGATGTTGATACTGGGGGATGATGGTTGGAGCAGATCGGGGATGATGATGTGTTGACGGGGGGAAGTGATGGGAGCTGGGGCGGCGCCTAGGTACCTATTAAGTAGGTAGGTATCCGTACCTTACCTTGGGTGCGTGACCTGCCCACCCGCCTCCGCAAGGCACGATAGACGGATGACGCAGAAGGTGCGCCCGATAGCGCAAGTGTCCAATCAAAGGGAAGCTGGGGTTTGGACCCACTCGCTGATGGAGCAACCACGGTGCAGGACTGGAGGACGGAGCTGCCCCAGGCCCGACCGAGACGGAGCTCCTGGCAGCTCTCACACACTCAGTGACACTCACACTCGCCTTCACAGGGCCATGAGGCAGCCAGAACGGAGCTTGCGCGTCTGATCGCGTGTCCCTGCAGCCTATGGCGGATTGGAGACGTTTCGCGCCGTCTTCGATGGGCGTCTTTTCCACGACACGCCTTGGTAATGTCCGCAGCAACTGTCCGACTGGCATGGCGCAACAGCAACAGTGTGGATTCGGGAAAGTCCCTTGCTCTACCCACCTCAGTGCCCGTAGCTCTGGGCGAACTTTGGAAGTACGACGTCCCTACCTGTACTAAAGTGCCTGAGGTATCTAGGCAGGGTAAAGTACCTATCTAAAGTACGTACCTAAAGTACGTACCTACCTAGGTAGGTTAGGTAAGGTAGGCAAGGTCGGGTACCTTAGGTCAGGTACCTCAGGTACCCTTCCACTCGCCTTAATTGATGGGACACCCGGATGAGCCTGGAAGCTTACCTTAAGGTGCCTGACCCGCCGTGTCACTGGTTTGGTGCCTGGAGCCGACTTGGGAAGCACCTCTGGCGCCTTGGTACCTGAGGCCACCGTTTCTGTGCTGGATGTCTCGGAGCTCGGTGCCAACGCGGGTGCGATCCTCTGCAGGGATGAGTCAGCAGGACACCGACTTGAGCGAAACCGAGCGCATGCCTCCCTCGGGTTGTCCGCCTTCGAATCGTGCCGCCAAATGCGCTTCGCATGCCACCGAACAATGTGAGTGTGGGAGGTTGGCAGTCGACCTGCCAGCCACAACTTTGTGCGTGCCTCAACTAATCCAAGAGTGAGTGGTTCTGGGGGCTCCGAGGTTACCTTACTTACCCAAGGTGCCTATGTTGCATTGACTTTCATTTCGACAGCTGCCCAGTCTCCCTAGTTACGCTCTGCTTCTGGCCTATCAGGGCTCTGCTGGAAATGAGCTCTTAGACTTTGCAACGGCCGACCTGCTACGCGCCGACATCGCACCGGTCGTCGAATCAGCGTCCCAGGCCACGTACATACGGAGCTGCTAGTGTTGTCGACCTGAACAGCGTTGCTAGATTTGGGTTGGCAGTCACTATGACACATAGAAGGGAATTGGCAGAGGCCACGAACATTTCTCCAGGCGCCTTGGAGGCCTTGCCATGTTTCGAAGCGGCGTATCGTCTTTAAGGGCGGTGGCTGGAGCTGCCCCTCAGTTACTTGCGGTCCCATACCATGTCCCGTGCCTTAATGAATACAGCTGCCATTCGACGAATCGCAACGGCTCAGTTGAGTCACAGCGCGGTTGCCACAATTGCCACGCCAGCCGAAGCATCCCGTTAATAGTGGTCACACCGGTGAGGGACAGGGTCAGCAAAACGGACGAAACCCCGCCTCACTCAGGGCCGTTTCTCGTTGACTCGCGGGACCGTTCCAGAATCGGAGCCAAGATGCCCCGCCACTAGAGCGAGTGGAGTCCAGGAATGGGCGGGATTAGCGTCTGCCGCTGCTGGACTCAGTGAGGTGGGCTGTGGTGACGGTTCAGCGTCCCGGCATAGAGCACGCTGGAGGGGCGCGGGCCACTTCACACTTTTTTTCACCTGCACCACCGCGTCGCCAGCTCGACCCCGCCAATCAAACCCCGCCATACCCCACCGCTTCAGCGTGAGGATGCGGCCATTCACATTTTGCTGCCTCCGATATTTTCCCAAATTTTTTTCTTCTCAAGCTTTAGCCCTCCCTCCCCAACCTTGCCGGCTTCTTTTTCTACTTCTTCTCTCCTACATCACCATCTTCACTGCCATTGCTTGCGTGAAACCCGCCATATTCGCCTTTCCCAAGCCCCTCCCCCACCACCACAAGTCACAATGGCTGCCAATGGCTCAACCTACTCTCTCCCCGTCTCCCACAAGGAGGTCTGTCTGCTCTACCGCCCTACCTTGTCCGACGACGCTGTATGCTGACTCACCTACAGATGCTGGAGAAGTCTCTCATCGACTCCGACCCTGAGGTCGCCGAGATCATGAAGGAGGAGATTCAGCGCCAGCGCGAGTCCATCATCCTTATTGCCTCCGAGAACGTCACATCCCGTGCCGTCTTCGATGCTCTTGGCTCTCCCATGTCCAACAAGTACTCAGAGGGCTATCCTGGCGCCAGATACTACGGTGGCAACCAGCACATCGACCAGATCGAGAACCTGTGCCAGAAGCGTGCCCTTCACGCCTTCAACCTCGACCCTGCCAAGTGGGGTGTCAACGTCCAGTGCTTGTCCGGCAGCCCTGCCAACCTCCAGGTCTACCAGGCCATCATGCCCGTCCACGGCCGCCTCATGGGTCTTGACCTGCCCCACGGCGGCCACTTGTCCCACGGCTACCAAACCCCCCAGCGCAAGTGAGTAACGTGCCGCTAACACTTCTGTTACCTTGAATGTGTTCAGTATGCTAACAAGACGCCCGCAGGATCTCTGCCGTCTCCACCTACTTCGAGACCATGCCCTACCGCGTCGACCTCGAGACCGGCATCATTGACTACGACACTCTGGAGAAGAATGCCATCCTCTTCCGCCCCAAGGTCCTCGTTGCCGGTACCTCTGCCTACTGCCGCCTGATCGACTACGCCCGCATGCGCAAGATCGCCGACTCCGTCGGTGCCTACCTCGTTGTCGACATGGCCCACATCTCCGGTCTCATTGCTGCCGGTGTCATTCCCTCCCCCTTTGAGCATGCCGACATTGTCACCACCACCACCCACAAGTCCCTCCGTGGCCCCCGCGGTGCTATGATCTTTTTCCGCAAGGGCGTTCGCTCCGTCGATGCCAAGACCGGCAAGGAGACCCTCTACGACCTCGAGAACCCCATCAACTTCTCCGTCTTCCCGGGTCACCAGGGTGGTCCTCACAACCACACCATCACTGCCCTCACTGTTGCCCTGAAGCAGGCTGCCAGCCCCGACTTCAAGGCCTACCAACAGAAGGTCGTCGACAACGCCAAGGCCCTCGAGAACAAGTTCAAGGCCCTCGGTCACAAGCTCGTGGCCGACGGCACTGACAGCCACATGGTTCTCCTCGACCTTCGCCAGCACTCCTTGGACGGTGCCCGTGTCGAGGCCGTCCTCGAGCAGATCAACATCGCCTGCAACAAGAACTCCATTCCCGGCGACAAGAGCGCCCTCACTCCTTGCGGTATCCGTATCGGTACCCCCGCCATGACTTCCCGTGGCTTCGGCGAGCAGGACTTCGAGCGCGTCGCTACCTACATCGACGAGTCCATCAAGATCTGCAAGGAGGTCCAGGCTGGCCTGCCCAAGGAGGCCAACAAGCTCAAGGACTTCAAGGCCCAGGTTGCCAGCGGCCAGGTTGCCAAGATCAACGACCTCCGCAAGGAGATCGCCGCCTGGAGCTCTGGCTTCCCCCTCCCTGTTGAGGGCTGGCGTGTTGATGCTGGCATCTAAGTATGCGCAGCATGTTGTAAGATGCCTTCGCGCATGCCAGGGAGAGGCGTGATGGAGCAAGGAAGGGTGGAATTTGATACCACATTGGACCTCGACGTCCAGTTCAACAAAAAATGGTTCAGAAGGGATAAGCGTGGGGCAACCCATTTCATCAAAAAGGGACGGGATCTTTAGGCTCACGCATGACATTTAACATGGCTCATGAAAGGGAAGGTGTTTACTTCAAAGAGAAGCACCGACATGCATTTTCTTCAGGCGTTGCAAAACCATTGCTTCTTTTGTTCAAAGCGGAAAACAAAATACCGGGAGGGTAAACCAAAAATCTTTGGAGGGGCGGGAGTTGTGGTGGCGTTCTCAACTTCGGCACTTTTTAGGGTAGAGACTGCTTCAACGCAGTCCAAGTATCAATGGCATCAACTCATTGACTTGCACTTTTGCCTTCCTTGTTCACTGCCAGACGTAAGTTGGAGACTCAATGTTAATAATGCGAGGCCAGTGATACGCCTCCAAGTGATGTGTCTGTGCCATCATGTCTAGACGCAATTGGCTGAGTTTGCATTGTGCAACCTTTGCTGCCTGCCTTGGTGTTGTACTGTACTAGTGTACATACCCAAGAAGTCAATAGTCATTAGTGCCTTTGACGGCCTTGTGGCACACTCTACTCAAGAACATTGTACTCATTGTCAGTTGCGGGTATCTGGTCATGTTGTTCGAGTCCCATCATGTCTTACATCTGCACAGAAAGGGGACAGTTCTTGGGCAAAGCTACTCGGAGAAGGTGTATATGTACGAAGTCCTGGTCTTTCTTCGAGGAGGAAGGAAACTACTCATCATCGCATCGCCCACCATACAATCGAACGAAATACTCTGCCAACTCAAACAATCCCAACCGTCCAGTAAGTATTCCATCACGTCCGTTCAACCAACGAGCATAGGACCTCCTCGAAACCATCACCAATATGATGACCAAGACAACCCCCCTTGCCCTCTCTCTTTTCGCGCTGGTCGCGCACATCAACCCCGTCGAGCCGTCCTGCATCCCCTACTTCCTCAACAACACCAACGGCAAGAACTCGACTCACGTCCCCAAGACACCCTACACCGCCGCAACCGAGCTCGCAACGCTCTTCCAGAGGGGCATGCGCAATGATGAAGCGGCGCCCTACGTCTTCCCGAGCAACGAAAAGTGGCCCGACCGTATCTGCGGCCGCTCCTCTTTCATCAGCAACACCTCGCCCAGCTCCGCCCTGACGGCCGACTGCCGCCAGCTTGCCGACGACTTTGAGTCGTACCGCCATTTCTGGCTCGCTTACGCCTTCAAGAACAACCACACCCTTCTCGGCATCAAATCCAGCGGCACCTGCAACTTTGGCATCCGCCCGGAGACGGAGGCGGACATCAGAAAGGCCGTGACCGGCTGGTACATTGGCAGCAAGGACATTGCGCGCATCATCCGGCGTGTGGCTGATGAGTTCGAGATTAGCAACCAGACGGGCGCCAGTGGTCTTACTCACTGCCGGGTAAGTAGCAGCCATATCGACGTCCACTGGGCCGTCTATGGTCCGGGCGAGCAGGAGCAGATTGGCTGGTACTGGGCTCCCCCTATTCCTTCCGCTGCGGACAAGACGTCGGCTGGCTGGACACTTGCGCTGGCTGTTACGATCGCCTGGACTGTCTGTCTATGGTAAGCTGGGAGTTTTCGAAGAAGGTATGGCTTAAAAAAACAAAAACAAAAACAAACACCCATTAGGGGTATGCGCGGGTGGATTTGTGCTAGTTCGTTTGCACTACTACCTAAAAGACATAATTTGTTTGATGAGAAAGGAGCAGGAGTAGCTGTGCCAGATGCAACAGTGATGGAATACACGGCTCATAATCAACCAAGGAAAAGTTTGACAGCCTCCTCCTGCTTCAACGCAGCATCTTCTGGTCGTCTGGCTGAGATACCTTATGGACGCGAAGATCAAATCACCAACCGACTTGGCATCTCGCAAGGGGCACGTATTAGAGCAGACAAAACCAAGGATTTTTGTCCACCTCGACAACGACGTCGGGCAAGCCGCAAAACCTGTCGTGCTCATTCGTAGCTTCTGCAGATTCTCTCCCGCATTGTTCGGTATCGTTCTGTGATAGCTTGAACCTTGGCCAGCTTCGGCCATGAATGAGTCGCCCGGTCTGCTGGGACTCTACCACGGTCGCACTTGTACACAAACGAGGCAATCCAACGTGACTCCATCTCGAAGATTGTACACGAGAGACAAGCTTTTCGAGGTTGGCAGGCCGAGGGAACACCTCAGAATTTCTATATGGGTCCGTGATACAGAGAGCAGGCTGGTGTTTGCCTTCTGAGAGGCGTTCACCAGACTACTTCGGCATACCCGGGTAAAGTAAGGTATGCTACCTCCATATCTGACTGCCCCTGAAGTAGGTTTAACTTTTAAGGCAGCAGAAGGGAGTGTGCTGATCAAACGCCGCCTTCTGGTCAGGCTCGAGCGCCCCCAAACTGTGTGCGTGTGAGACCCTGCAGCTCAGACTTCACGGCATGTTCATCCGACTAGAATAAGCGTCAAACGCTGACACATTGGCAGGCAGTCTCGGGAGAGAAGGCAAGGTCGCAGTGTCATTGCCATAGACTGGGCACTTTGCGTGCTCAGCCTCAGGAAATATCGACTTTAGTAACGCAACTCTCGTGTCGAAGCATGCGGTAAAGGGTAGGTTTTCTCGGTTATTGACTCGCTGGGCGAGAAGCCAGAAGGCGGTGTCAAGGGATGTCGTCAAAATGTCAAAAATGGCCAAGGACCTGGCGCCTTCTTGTGCCACGCCCAGTCGTGCAGAGGCTCCTCAGTTGAGCTTCAAGCCGCCTTAGTGCGCGCCAGGGCGCATGTGCCGGGATTCCCCGCTTGCGATGGTGGTCTAGAAGTGTGTCTTCCTCGACGCCGCATGTTGCGGACATCCTGCGTGCTCGGTTGATGGGAACGAGTGGCGTGCGCTAGGGGGTTTAACCGCCTCCAAAGTTGACGGGGAGCGGTTCCAACGGATGGCATCTGCAGCCCCCCTCGGGGCCCGTCTCGAGGTAAGGTATCGGAGGACGCGAGTCACCTGGCCATGCGGAGACAAGATGGTCTTGTTGCTCCAAGTAAGGCAGGTAAGGCTTCCCGGGTTGGTTTTCTTCAGCTTCGCGTTCTCATCGAATGAGTCGACGGCTTCTCGTTCTCGCCGCCTGAAAGCCACAGGCGTCTTTGGCCGTGTCTGTCCAAGATACCTAGGTACCTTACGTCATCTGCCTCGCGCCCTCGATTCTTCACCGAAACAGCGGGGAGGCACTGTGGAGGGGTGTGGGCATCTGATGTGCCGTGCGGATGCGCCGCTGCCGCTCCTGGTTCCCCGTAGCGGGCCCGCAGGTCCTCCAGCCGGCAGGTGCGCCACGAATCTTGCACGACTTGCACAGCGTCGCAGTCTTCATTCATTGGGTGGCATGCCGCGCAGCCCCCTTGAGCGCCTCCAGCCTGGCTGGCTTGACTCTTGATTCTCCGCGTCGCTGCCTCTGCACCAAAGCCGAGGCTCGTGATGCCATTCTCCCCTTCACCTCTACCGGGTCGGGCTGGCACTTTCGTCTGTGGTGCTATGTGACCAGGGCGCCCGGTGTCCTACACTCCGCCACCAACATCCATCTTCCCCGGCTAGCGACAAAACCAGAGACGGGCAGAGCCAGGCAGCGAGCGCCACTGGCCGCGCTCCACGCACGTCGTCGAGCCGCCTCATCTTGGCTCTCGTACTGCGGATTCGTCAGGAGGCGCTGTCTCCCGCAGGACTTTGGGTGTTGCTGGGAGAGCCCCCTGGTCGGTATAAAGTCGTCTTATGCAGGGCTCCCCTCCACCTGCGAGCTCGACTCTTCCTCGCACCCCGTTCGACGTACGCATGCCCGAAAAGAGAGATTCCCATCTGACCGAAACATAAGCTGCAGTAGCGGGCGGACGAGAAGAGCCCTTCTTCGAGTCCCCTGCTGCCGACTCGCCCGAGAGCACGCAGGCATGGTGAGTAGGCATCTTAGTTTGCCTCCCTCCCCGTAACTATCACCGTCACAGCTACTGGTGCTTACGGTCGGTCGTCTGTCGGAACGGCCCGCACTCGCCGTCCCTCGCCCCCCCCCACTTGGCTCCTCTTGGTCGAATTTGCCATGGATGCCTCTGCTCCGGACCAAAGACCGCAGCTGCTAACCCGTCGTGTAGGGGTCCATCAACAAGCAAATCAGCCGCTATGAGATCACGGCCGTCTTCACCCAACCTGACGCCAAAGCCGACATCGTCTTGGTTCACGGCCTCAATGGCTCGCCCGATCACACATGGACCGCCAAGAATGGCCGCTTCTGGCCCACGGATCTACTGCCAACCTCGCTGAAAGATGCCCGCGCAAACATCCTAGTCTACGGCTACAACGCCGACGTCTTCTCCGGTAGAAACGATCGAAGCGCCAGCGACAACTTCATCCACCAGCATGCCCAGACCCTCGTCACCCACTTGACCCTATATCGCAAGAGTGAGGGCACCTTCACCAACCCCATCATCTGGGTGGCACACAGTCTCGGCGGGCTCCTCGTCAAGCGTTCCCTTCTTTACTCCAACGACATCAACGGCAGGAATTACGACGATGCCAGATCCATTTTCGTGTCAACTTACGGCATCGTCTTCTTGGGCACCCCTCATGTGGGCTCTGATCTGGCAACTTGGGCTAGAGTCTTGCAAAGCATGTCTGACGCCGTCATTCCCCGGAAGATGTTTGAAACCGAATCCGCCCTTCTCAAGACTCTCAAGAAGGACAACGAAGTTTTGCAAAACATCAACAGCCATTTCCTCGATGTATACCAGCGATTCAAGATCCACATGGCTCATGAATGCCACAAGACTGACCTCAAATACACAAAGTAAGTGCGATTCCGACGCTACTTGCGCATTTCGTCGGCCGTGATGGCAAATGCTCACGTTGACCAGGACGATCGTGGTCGATGCAAACTCGGCTAGCCCCCAGCTTCCAGGTGTAACATACTACGGCATCGAGGCAACCCACTCGGGCATGTGCAAATTCGAGAGCGCGAGTGCACCCGGGTACAGGAACGTGTCGACTGCTATTCACGATTGGATCGAGGAAGCTTCGCCTGTAATCGCCACCCGTTGGGACATCGAATATGAGGAGCGGAGGGCGAGAGCTCGACAGGAAGCTGCCGAGAGAACCCAGGAATATGTAAGTATGGCCTGTGAGTTCTTTACACTGCGAAGTGGTTTCATCATGATACTCAATGATATGTGCCGGGCTAACTCGGATGGTCAGAATAGTCCAATACGAAGACATTCCTCTGGTAATATTAGAATGGAGTCAAAGCCTACCGAGTACTCGCCTAACCTGCCGCTAGAGATCGCGACGCCACCTCTGCCTCTGGCATCACCCGTAGACACTGTCAGTACTACGGTCTATGCTTCCCAGCCTGGGTCTTCACGGGATTTGACTCTGCCCCGAGAGCCACCTTTCGTCCACCCCGCTCGTTTTCGGCCCAACTCTTTTTTCAAGGGGCGCGAGGAAGAACTGCGAAATCTCCACTTGATGCTGATGGACGAGAAGAGACGGTCGGAAGGCACGTCTGCTGTACTGGTTCAAGGAATTCCTGGGGCCGGAAAAACCCATCTTGCTCGACAATACGTCTTCAGCCACAAAGGTGACTATCCGGCTGGTATCTACTGGATTAGGTCGACCACTCCACAAGACATGGAGGATGGCTTTTGGCTCGTTGCCAAGAATGTAGTCATCAGCGACATGGCCAACAAAGGGAAGAGAAGCGACCTATCGGACCCTCAAAAGATGGTGGATATCGTGCGAGACTGGTTCAATGACCATGACGGCTGGTTGCTTGTCTTTGACGGGATTCGCTTCGATGACCGCCAAGTCCGAGACTTCATCCCCGACCGAAGAAACAGCAGTCTCATCTTTACATCTACGGAAATAGCTGTTGCAGGATGTCATCTCCTTGACAACCCCACTGTCATGGAGCTTGATTTACTTCCAGTCGAAGTTGCCCAAGACTTGTTGCTCGAAGAGATGGGGAAAAAGAACCCTTACACGCCGGACGACCTGAGACGGGCTTCGGAGCTTGTGCAACTGATGGATTGTCTTCCTTTGATGGTTCACGCAGCGGCACAGCAGATGAAAACAACGAGAGAGCCACTTGCTAAGTACCTCAAGGGATTTCGCGACAAGCCCAGAGTGGGGATGCTTCCTGCGTACAAAACTATCCGAGACCAGCTTCAGGATCGGGGTGATACTGCCGCGCTGAATCTCGTCTACATCCTTTCTTTCTTCAGCCAAATGGTGCCTGTCGAGATGTTGGCACTTGGACTTGCGGCCCTGGACAAGCGAACTCCTGTCAAAACAGACACAACTGGGAAAAGGAGGAGCTTGGCCAGAACGCTGGTCACTCTCATCAAGTTTGCAATTGTTGAACGGAACGAGATGGACGACAAACCATTCTCTGGCTCTCAAAGCTCACAGCCAAGCACCGATGTGCCTGCAGGACCACTGGACATTCTTCGCATTCACAGCGTCGTTCAGGCATTCTTCAACGAGCTCCTCGAGGAGGAGAAGCAGCTGGCGTTCTGGCTGGAGCGGGCGATTCGGGTTTTCTGTCGCTCCTTCGATGAGGCAGACCTTAGAATGAAGAACGATTCGGCTACTGGCTTGCCTGATGATTTTAGACGGTATGCTATACATGGAAAGAAGTTGATGGAGCATCTCGACCGCTATCACAGAGCAAAGGAGACTCCCAAGTCCAACGACGTGGACCTTTCCGCAGCCCAGTCAGATCTAGAAGAACGGCTTGCGAGACTCCCCGAGGAGATTGAAGACTTGCAAAGAAATCTTTCTAGCAGTATCATCGATGGTAAGGGCTTGGCGGAACATTCTTCGGTGTTTGAACGCAGCAACAGCATGTCGTCGCAATCCACTGATCATTGCAATGACCCTAGTCTTCCCCAGCATGGCTGCTTGCGCGAAGAAAGTCGTGTTCAACACCACTCTCCGGCCATTTATGATGACCCAAATCATTTCCATGTCCCCTACGTTCCCCAGGTTGTCGGAGCTGAGGCGGCTCAGGCCGAGGAACTGCTCTATACTAATGGGAAAACCACGCCATACCCTCCAGACACGGTTATTGGGCACTATTCGGAAGTTGAAGAATTGGAATGGATGCCTGTTCCCAGGCATCGATCCGTCAAGAAGATGGAGCGCCGAAGATACCGTGACCGTGCCGGATCCTGGAGAGAAACCACTAACCCTGTCAAGGAGCCCCGCGTTAGCGTCAGTAGGGAGTCCGCCCGCGGCCTGATCTCTCCACCTCGATCTTCCAGAGGAGGTCGGTCACCTAGTCGTTCAAGAATTTCTGCGGAAAGCGAGGCAGAGGCAGAGCTGATACATCTCAACAAGCTCTCCCCTGCCCTACCGCGAGGCGGCGGCTACATCCAAGACAAAGGCAGAAGCTCCAGTACAGGCACCATCGCCTCCACGCGGCCATGGCCGATGCTGGAGCGTGCAACCTATGCTCAGGTTTTGTCGGGAACAGCGGTCGCAGACGATTTACCTGCATCTTCAGCCCTCTCCAAACCTCCATCTAGGGCGGGAACTATTGACCGGATGGTTGCCTACGACACTGTGTCGGTTAATAGCTTGCGAACTGCGAATACCAACACAGCTTCACTCGTGTCGGGAAGTTGGCAAATACCAGGAGAGAACCAACCTCCACTTCTGACGACTGGTCCTTTGGGTGAACCTAGGCCTAGTGAACGACCTGTTTCCAAAACCACCCAGGAGCCTCACTCAACTCTGCAGCCGTTTTCCATCTGGCAGCGTTTTAGGCGACAAACTAGCGAGTCAAAGCATCGTGAGAATGGAAGCAAGGGAAAGAATCGGTCAAAACGATCTAGAGAATCTTTGAAATCAGTGCCACCCGCCCCTTGGTCATCTCAACACCCACCAACTACCTTTCAGGGGGGCACAAGAACTACCAACTCTAGTCCGGGAGCACCACACACACCTTTATATCCTCCTGGCCTATCAGTCGTCACGAACAATACAAGTAGTCTAAGTCAAGGCGCTGCAGGGTGTCAAAAAGCATCCGCTCAATTGGCCCACGGGTTCTATACCGGGGACTTTTACGACGAGAACCTTTCACAGTCCGAACCGAGCCTTGGGCCACCCACTATGAACGTCTCCTCACCTGCAACGACGGCCCCTTTGAGCCTCACCTTTTCACGACCACCAGATGGATACACATCTCAGCCAATGTCTAGAAACCCCAGCTCGAATCCTCCGGCTGGTGGTATGACTGGTTCATTAGGCACTCCACTTAGCAGCAATAGTGCTGGCTCTAGAGTAAATCTGGCTCGCCCGCGGGCGCCATCCCTTGTCGAGACGGAACCGTCGCCAAGGCTCCCGCCGTTCGACATACCTCAGACGTCTTACCAAGCCTGGGCGCAGAGGAAAATGGGCCATCGCCGTGGCGAATCCCTCTTTGGCGGCAGCAATGTGCCGGCTTCTCACTGGCTGTCTAGGGCACAAATCCCATGCTTTGAGGCACCTCAGGGAAGCCCAGACCTGAAAAGTCCTAGACACAGTCCGAGAATCGGCGATGGTAGCGAGAATATGACCCGATCCGGATCTGGAGGTATTCGAGTCGGGGATGGTAGAGTCATCGCGTTCGGCGATGTGCCCGTTGACATTGAGGAAGCCGGTCGGCGATGGAAGGAAGATTGGAATCGACTTGAGCGAACCGCTGCGGAGGCAGTTGACGCCTCGCGCAAGATCAGGGCTGGTGGTGACGGGGAAGAGTCGCCTCCGGGCTCGGCGCCTGTGGGATTGGGGATCTTGCCGGGATAAAGCAGTGCTTAATAACAGACTGGTGCTCGGAGGGAAAAGACGTCTAACCTTTTAGACACGCGTTGATTGTGATGTAGGAGATTCAGCATTTGTGTTGGTTAGAAAGCGGCATAGCGTGCCTACTTGTTTCCTTTGTCCCTTCAAACGATACTAGTATATAATATGCTCTTCGCAAGAAACAAGCGCCCGTTTCTTCAAATCACTTCAATTCCGGAGCTACGAAATCAAACGCCGCTTCTAACACGGTCATTGGATTGCCTCTCAGTAGAATTTCCCACTTGCCACTCCGGCCCAAAAGGCCAGCACGCTATCGCTTGATACCACCTAGTCCCTGGCTGTAATCTCCCGTTTCGTCTCCATACTCTCACGATGCTCGCCTGCAAAATTTGGGCCAAGCCGGAGTCCACCATCCCTTTTTACGCAGACAGACCGTAAGAGACGCGTTCTCAACGTCCCTAATCCTTGGGTGCCAGCATGAGCACGTACTCCCGTGTACTGTGCCCTAGCTTAATCATATCCTTATCCCGAAGCTCGTAGTACCGGCTATCTGCCACCTTGTCCCCGTTGAGGGTCGTTCCATTCGCACTCTCCAGGTCGATAAGATATGGCTTAACCTTGCCCACGCGGTCCCCAAACTCGTTACGCTTCTCGACGTGCCGGAACTGGATGACGGCGTGCTGCTTGCTGATACTGGGGTGCTCCGCCATGAGATCCACCACGGCGGCCTCGCGGCCAACTAGCCAGCAGCTCCGTAGTCCAAGATCGATCGTGTCGACGATATCGCTTCCCTTGAAGACAAACAGCTTCCACTGGTCCTTGGCGGGGGGTTTACGCGCCTCGGCCGGCTCGTGATACTTCAGCACGATGGATTTGCCGTCCGCCTGCTGTACCGAGTTCGACGCCGCCGCCAGCACACCCGTGGTGCGCAAGTTCGGTTTCTCCTTGGGCTTTTCGGGCTCTTCACCTTTGGACACTGCGAAAGAGTCGTCTTGTGACGGCAGCGGGCCGGAGCGCCTTAGAGAGCTGCCGCCGCGTCTGCGCTTGCTGCTGGCACCCGTCTCGGATTCAGAGTCGTCACGGTGGCGCCGGCGGGTTAGTTCCTTGCCGCCGCTGCCGCGGCCATCGTCGCCGCGGGGGGAACGTCGTTTGCGTTTCTCGCGGTCGTAGTCGCGGTCTCGAGAGCGGGAGCGTCTGCGCGCTGAAGAGTCAGGTGTGCGTGACCGCCTCCTCTCGCGCCTGTCGCGCGATTGCGATTTCCTTCTCTCCTTGTGCCTGTCCGAATCGTGTTCGCGATCATTGTCCCTGCTGCGCCTGCGCCGGGTGCTGTGCCTGTCTCTTGCTTCCCTGCGTGGTCTTTCTGCATCTTCGTGATCGCGTCTGCGCCGTGACGTGTGACTGCGATGCTCGTCGTCGGAACTCATTGTCGTGCACTCGTTGTACTGGAAAGACTGCGGCTGGGAGGTAGGAAAGGAAAGGATTGCGCAAATTGGCGGTGTCGTGTAGCCGGACGCGCCGCCTTCGCAGCTGGCAGGACGAGAGATGGTGACTAGTAGCGCGTCTTCTGCGGCGGATACTGGATAGTAGGGCGGGGATTTTAAGCGTCTTTTTCGGATAAAATGTACAGCATTTCGCAAGTCGGGGAGAAGCAGACGTACGGACAGTAAACTGTGAACGGATGACGAGAAAAAATCGGCTCGAGAACTGAGGTCATTCAGCTGCCGGTGACTGACAGCTACCGTCGGCTAGCCCCACATAAACCACACTCTCGGACCGCTGCACAGACCCGCTCCAACCTGCTCCCCGGCCCGGTCTTTGCTTCCCGCACCGAGAATAACACCGTGCTATTATCATCACTACCATCTCGGCCAGAAAACGGGCGACAATCCCCTTCGACTTTGTTTGCCAGACAATGCCAACTGCAGGCGATTCCGATCATCAAGCACGCCCGTCACTTATTTCTTGCCAGCTGTCAAAAAGTCGAAAACTATCTTCGCTAGCCCGCCCCCTCGCGTGTAGTCCAGCGTGATTCGACACATCTAACGAAGATTCAGGGCTGCCGCACCCGATTAGGAAACGCAAGGGAGCCGCAAGGGAGCCGCAAGCTAGCTTCACGCTCAAAGCTGTCACTACGGCTGCTGTGAGATTGCTAGCTCAAGGCTGACATTGGTGACGGGAGGAACATGAGTTTTGTAGAGACTGACTGACGGAGAGGCGTACTGCCATCTCCCCAGCACCTAAATTCTATACCTCTTTCTCACTGCTCCGGAACTGCCACCAAACGTCAAGCGCCCCTGAAGACAGAAGACAACTGCTTCACGTCAACCCAACTCCTGCCTGCCTCATCATGCGATACTGAACTCGGGAATCTCGCCCATCTCGTTCTTCTGTTCCACCCCTACTTTGTATGATAGCCTCCACCGCAGCTTGATTGACTGCACCTTGCGGTTCCTGTCGCCAGCGTGCCAGACCTCTGCTCCTTGCGTCACGCCTCTACTCTGTTTAGGCTCTAGTGCGCGACCCGTTTGTGGCTTGAGAATTAGTTCGAAGCCCTGAATCATGTTAGTCCACGCACGGAGCCTTATGGCGGGTATTCACTGACCCTTGTCGCGGCGAGCTGGTAGTGAAGCTCAGTCACGGGTTGTGCAGAGTTGTTGGTGAAGGCAAAACTGAAATTGAGAGAGTTACCAGCTCCAGATCTGCCAGCTACCATCTCAATTTTCACGACAGAATCGCTGATGGTTGCTCTATGTTCCTTCGGGAGACTGGGCGTCTCCGCAGGCAGGGCTGAAGAGAACGCCCATTCATCGTCATCGTTGGCAGTTGGCGCAGACGGTGCAGGTGGGGGAGCTGGGGTGGAAGGCTTGGAAGAGAAAGCAGGGGATCCGAGAGCGGCAAAGGGATCGATCGCAGCCGCAGCTTGTTGGGGGCGCTTGAATGCAGACATTGCAGGCGGCTGGGGCGTGCCGGCCTGGGACGCTATGGGGGATGTGAAGGACGTAAATTGGGAGAAAGACGCAGGTTGAGGGGTAGCCGAGTTGCTCATAGGACCTTTTGCACTGTTGTCCTCTGTCATGGAAGAGAGTAGCGCAGGGCCTGGAATGTCTGGATCTCGTTAGTCCGGCCTGCCACTCACGAGACCTGACAGAACTTACTTGTATTCGCCCCAAATCCCAAGGTCAAAGCTCCTCCTTGGCCGTAGCTGTTCGCATCGCCCATGGACAACCCGAGAAGGTCATTCTCAATGCCAGTGGACTGCGGTGCTGGTTGCGACGAGGCCGAACCATTCGTTGCGTCCGCATCTCCATCAAAGTCAATCAAAGATAGCTCTTGCGCTGCGCTCTTGGAAGGGCCTGAAGTGGATGGTAGCGGTGCGCCGCTGGCCACCTTCTTTGCAGCCTCAATATCGCCTTTCTTCATAAGCTTATACCGTTCGACAGTCCGGTGTATGCTGTCGTTGATCTCGAGAAGCTTCGCGACAGCCTCATGGTCGTCCGACTCTTCTTCGCACATCTTCTGGATCTTGGGCTGCGCGCTCTGCAGAGCAGCGGCAAGCTCCGAGAACACATCCCCATCCTTCATCGTGTCACCCTGTTGGAAGGATTCGAGTCTCTCTTCCAACAAGCGCGCCTTGGCCTGGATCTTGGCCACTTCTTGGGCAGCCTTTGCGCGGTAGTCCGTCTTAGATCGCGTGTCGTAGCCAGCCATGATTTTCATCAGGCGGTTGGCCTCTTGCAAGTCTTCGGGGGTACCTCGCCGGATCAGCTCCTGAAGCTTGGCCGATTGCGCCTCGCGCTCCTCCTCTTCCATTTCTTCGGCTGATTTTAAGTTCTAGACCAGTCAGTACGCAACCTGATGTTCTGCCTCCCCCAAAAAGATGCTTACATCGCTGGGGTTCAACACCGCGGCGTCGTCTCGCCTGACTTCGGGGAAAGTGTAGCCCTTGTAGCTTAAGAGACGGTGCATGTCCCGGATAAAGCCCAAATCCTCCTTGTATCTGCTTGTTTCGCATATCGTACTCCTCCACTCCTCTATGGCCTCCAAGATTTTCATCTGCACCCTCGTCGCCCGTATCGGCGGTCGCTCGGGGAACCTTCTAACCAGCTCATTGAGAAACTCCTTGGTGCTGATCTGCAAATGGAAGGGGTAGCCGCAGTTCTTAACGCAGATGTCGAGCAGGTTGAGAGCCAAGAGGGCCACATTAGGGTTGCGGTGGTTGATGTAGCTGACGATGGCGACAGCGGCCTCGCGCGGGGCGGAGCCCTTCTTGGAATTGATCAGGTCGGCAATCTCCAGATTGAGGGCCAGGTTCGGCTCGTAGTTTTCGGGGCTGCAAGCGGCCTGGATGAAGCGCTGTAACTGCGATGGCGTGGGACTGCCCATTTCGCCCCAGCGGTCTCGAGCTGCAGCTCGAGCTGATGCAGCCTCCATCGTGAGATTCGGGTGCGGATGCTGGAGCGGCTTCGAGCGAGGAGGCGAGCGAGAGCTATCTTAACGGGGAGAGATTTCTTATCGTCGTGGTCGTCGTCATAAAGGTTCAAGGCGCGAGAGACATTGGTGAGGGGGTAGCCGTTGAAATCAAAAGCTGGGCGAGCAAGCGCCTGCGAATTGGACAGATTGAATTAGGCCGGCGTAGGCATCCCTCTCGAGCCCTTGGGCAGGTAGGCACCGAAGGTCTCTGTGGCCGAATGACGAGGGGCTATTAGGTACGGGGTGACAGGCGGCGCGGCTCGGGGAGGCCACTGGGGCCACTTCGACTCCAAAAAGTGGACTGTGCTTCTGGCGGGGCTTCTGTTGCCTTATTCGGTGCGAACGGTGGTTAATTGCATAATCAGCAATATGATTGAAAATTTCCGCCTTATCGCCCACTCGGGCGGTCCTGCTCCCCACTACCCCGCCAATCCGTGCTGGAAGTCAACGGCGCACTGAAGCAGAATATTCCTAGCTTAGTCCCGTCCATCGCACTTTCACCTACCTAGTATCCCAAACATGGTCCGACACAAGAAAGACAATTTCGGCTCCCGCGGTCGCAAGAATCATAACCCAGGCCCGCCGCGGCCGCGCCAGCTCCGGGACGGCGACGATGCTGAAGGCGGCCACCCCACCTCACGTCCGGCGTATAAGGCCGCCTGTTGGGACCTCGGCCACTGCGACCCCAAGCGATGTTCCGGCAAGAAGCTGATTCGACTGGGCATGATGCGCGACCTCCACGTCGGCCAGCGTCACAACGGCGTCATCATCACCCCCAACGGCAAACACACCGTGTCACCCGCCGACCGCGACCTGATGGAGCAGTATGGCGCCGCCGTCGTCGAGTGCAGCTGGGCACGCATGCAAGAGATACAGTGGGGCAAGGTTGGAGGAAAGTGCGAGCGACTGCTGCCATATCTCGTTGCCGCCAACACTGTCAACTACGGCAAGCCGTGGCGTTTGAACTGCGTCGAGGCCTTGGCCGCGGCGTTTTACATCTGCGGGCATTCCGAGTGGGCGGAGCAGATTCTGGCGCCGTTTTCGTACGGCGAGGCTTTCTTGGAGATCAATGGAAGTCTGTTAAAGAAGTATGCAGCGTGTGAGGATGAGAAGGGGGTGAAGCGAGTGCAGGAGGAGTGGATGGACAGATTGGATAAGGAATATGCAGAAAGCAGAGAGGAGGGTGACTCAAACGACATGTGGAAGGGAGGTAACACGAACCGCAGAGTGATACCTGATTCGGATGGCGACGAAGAGGATGAAGATGACGACGATGATGACGAAGGCGAAGAGGGGTCAGGAGATGGCGACAGCATTGACGGCATATACCTCGGCAAGAAGCCCGGGAAGAATCAACAGGAAGAGGACGAGGAGGAGGAGAAAGACCCGTATGCGATATCTGACGACAGCGACGAGGACGCGGCCATGGAGGAAATCCGTCGCAAGGTACTCGCGTCAAAGACTTTTGCGAATCCTTCAGCACCAGACAAAAAGAAACCAGAGTCGATACCACGGCCGCAGACACTGAAGCCAGATTCAGAGGTGGAGCCAGACTCGGACAACGGCGAGGACGACGACGAATTTGACCACATTATTAACGCGACGCCGGTGACTGACAAGATTGGCCTGAACAAACTCGAGAAGGAGCGATCCCAATCGACAGTTACCAGCCGGACAATTTCCTCTAATATAGTCTCTGCGCCTAAACGGTGGTAATCAACGTCAATGCTTGACGTGGCGTTGAAGTCTTAAGTAGATTTTGTACAAATGCCATTATCGACTCATGTGATATTACAAGTTCTGTGGATGTGTCTTGGTCTAATGGTTCGTTCATGCCACCCACAGTCCAGCCTAGCCCATGTCTATGCCTGTCCTTTCGTTTTATACAATTGGTGTTCACCCGTATCTTACAAGGTTCTCTTCTCTCTGACCTCCTCATAGGTCTGGATCTGGTCGCCAGCCATGAAGTCAGTGAAGCCATCGAAAGAAATACCGCATTCGGAGCCCTTCCGTATCTCAGCCACATCTTTCTTCCCATGCTTGAGGGTCTCGATCTTGCCTGAATACAGCGTTAGGTATTTCGAAGCACCAAAAAGGAGATATTGCGATCCGACTCACCATCAAAGATCTTTTCTCCCTTTCGAAGAATACGCACCATGGTCGACCGATTTACCAAACCGTTTCTGACCTTACATCCAGCAACGTTCCTGTACACACGTCCCTTGATGTTGATGGGGAAGACCTGGATGATGTCGGCCTCGCCCAGGACCTTATGCGACACCTTGTCTGCTAATTTCTCCGACATAACCCGCTTGACTTCATCCGCCAAATGGTAAATGATCGTGTGATCCAGGATTCGCACGCCTTTCTCCTCAGCTAAGCGTTTGATGTGGCCATGAACAGGGCTGTTGAAATTGACGATGGCGCTGTTAGATGCGGCGGCGTGCTCAACGTCCGTCTCTGAGACCTGGCCGGCGGCAGACCACAGGATGCGGGGCATAACTTCATTGTTGCCAATCTCGTTGATCGTGGCACATACAGCTTCAACAGAGCCCACCACGTCTCCCCTGACAGCGAAGTTGACGGTCTTGGCCGTGGTGTCTTCAGAGTCATCGGCTCCGGTCGCTTCAGCCTCTGCCGCTGCCTTGGCTTCACGCTCGCGTTGCTCTTGCTCCGCCAACTGCTTCGACGATGCCTCTCGCTCGCGCATTTCCTCGCGATAATCAACAGCGGTTCTCGCCCGGTCCTCATCAGGGGCCTGGAGTACTTCATCACCAGCAGCCGGCAACTCCTCTCTCCAGCCAAGCACTTCGACGGGCGTGCCAGGTGGCGCCTCCTCCAGCTCCTGGCCTGCCTCATCCCGCAGCACTCTGATTCTGGCCCATGTGGTCCCTGCGACGATGCAGTCTCCAGGATGCAACGTACCGCGCTTGACAAGCATGTTGGCAGATTTGCCCCATGGCTTGACGCTGGCCTCAAGCACCCAGGCTTCAGCCATGCCGTTGTCTTCGGCACGCATATCCTGGATTTCCGCGAGGGCAACGATGTTCTCCTCGAGCTCATCCATGCCTTGACCCGTTTTCCCACTCACACAGACGACTTGGACATCGCCCCCGAAATCTTCGATTTCAACTCCATGGCGAGCCAGATCTGCCTTCACTTGGTCGGGCCGGGCATCTTCCTTGTCCACCTTGTTGATGGCCACGATAATCGGCACCTTCGCTGACCTAGCATGCTTCAGCGCCTCAAGAGTTTGAGGCTTGACGCTATCATCAGCGGCAACGACCAGCACCACAATGTCTGTGACGTGGGCACCACGTTGCCGCATAGTCAAGAATGCCGCGTGGCCAGGTGTGTCGAGAAAAGTGATGAGCTTCCCAGAAGACATCTTCACCCTGAAGGCACCGATGTGTTGGGTAATACCACCGTGCTCCTGGGCCGCAACAGATGACTTCCTCAGATAGTCGAGAAGAGTTGTTTTGCCATGGTCAACGTGACCCATGATGGTAACAACAGGAGGTCGTGGTGGCAAGGTTGAGGAATCCTCTGGCGGTGGTCGAGGCTTGAGATCCCTCGCACCACCAGTGTCGACCGTGGGTTCGAATCCGAATTCCATGGCGACGAGAGAAGCGGTCTCTCCAGTCATGATGCTTTCCTCGGTGATGTCCTCGAATCCCATCTCGCCCAATGCTATAAGGAAGTCTTGAGGCTTAAGTTTCAGTGCCACACCTAAGTTCGCTACACTGATGAACTCGGGCAAGAAGATGGTTTGGGGTGGTGCAGCTTCCGCCAGTGCTTTTCTCCGCGCCTTCTCCTCGGCCTTTTGACGACGGCGTTCCGCGCCCTTCGCGTTCCACACCTCATTTTCTTCTTCCCATCTTTGCTGTGCAGCCGACTTTTTTGTCCCACGGTACGAGCCGGAAGATTCTCCACGCCGATAGCCGCTCTTGTCACGCTTTCTCGGATCGCGATCAATCTCGTAGGAATCGTCAAATTCTCTTTTCCCATTCCTCGGCGGCTGGCCCTCGTCGAACTCGTGTGACACCTCGACAACTTTTTCGATGTGCGCGTCGTCTGCAAGGGCCGCATGGGGCTCTTTGGCTCTGTCGCTATACTTGCTTCCCATATGTTCCTGGAACTTGGCAAAGAAATCCTCTTTACTCATCATGGAGTCAGCTGAGGGGCCACCGACGCCACGATCGTTATTGGGCTTCTTGGCGAGTGAGCCCCATACACTGGGCTTTCCGTTGTCAGTTGGCGACTCATCGATGCTGCGACGATTCTGATCGGATTTCATGGCGAGTGAGCCCCATCCACCAAGCTCCCCGTTGTCGGTTGGCAAGTCGTTGACACCGTGACTATTCTGATCAGTCTTCTTACTCAGTAACCCCCAATCCCGAAGCTTCCCATCGTCAGACTTCTTTTCATCAGACTGCCCCAAGCCAGCCTTCTGTTGTGGGGACGTTTCTGGTCTTTGTCGCATTCCAAGCTCCTCCTTGACAGCATTGGCGGTATGGCGGTGGTGTGGAATCGGAGTGCTTTGGAGTTTTCTGTCGTTACCGGGGAGAGGGTTTCTGTCCAGTCCTCGATGCCTCCAGTCATTTGCTGGAGAGCTGGTTCCCTTCCCTAGCCTGGCCTCAGGCTTGTCCTTTCCAATGCCTGCTACTGTCGAATGTCTGTCGGGGTAGGATTGAGGGGATATGCGAAGGAAATTCGACCCAAGTCCGGCCTTCCCAAGCCCGCTTCGACGCTGAAATGCATGTGGAGATCCGCCCTGAGTTGCGGCCAAGTGCTCGGCGTTCGGAAGGACTTGGGCAGGCTCAGGCTGTGTCGGCTTCGGTGCCGGCTTTTGTAACCTCTTACGAGCAGCAATTTCGTGAGGGAGAAGTCCATCGAGCGCCACGTCGGTTTGCATGCTGCTCGATGTCCGAAGATCGGTCCCCGATGCAGGCGAAACGTTTGAAGCCCCCGAGGACACAGCTCCGCCAAAGGATGGCTTTCCCCATCCCGAGTTGTTCACAGGGCCGGCGGGAGCAGGAATAGTCGAAGATACAGTGGTATCCGCGCTAGTTTTGGCCCCCCAAGATCCCCAACCGCCAGAACGGTTTCCGCCATTCGAAGAAGAGCTCGACGTGTCGGAATAGTTGCGTTGACCAAGCTCACGCTGTCGCGACAGGGCAGGGTGGCGACAGAAGGCGCAAACGTACGCACTGCTCCGCTCCTGCAAGTAAAATAAAACATCAGCACTGAGTCAATGGGGCCATGTGGTGCTCAGGAGGACGTACGTTCCATATTCTACATCTAAGCATGGTCTGTCGTTCGGCGTCACATGAAGTCTGCGGAATCGAGGGAGTTTGACGTGTGGACACAAGCTACGAGCTCTCGCGTCGGTCGCCTAGAAATTTCTCGAGCTTCCAGTCAGTGTCGCCAACGCTGTACCTGACGCGATCCGTCCGATTGGTCGTCCAAGAGACCCACAATGCATAAATCGGGTTTGTGCAGGGGCATAGCCGACTACCTACTTGTTGGCCGATTCCTGGCCCCTGAAGAAATCTAGCTGGCTCTCAGCCACCCCTGGTCAAGCTTCCCCAAACTCACAGTTCAGTTTTCGGTCACGTTGATGTCAGGACGACCATGGCGCCAAAAGCGAAGGCCGTGAAGACGAAATCGGCGCCGTCGGAGGCCCTGGGCGCTCCGCCCGCGCCCTACAAGAAACCAGCGGAGGTCCTCCGGCCCTTCATCGACACGCTGTCCCGCAAACACGTCTATATCGCCCACATCGACTCCAAGCCAACAGATTTTAAGAAGAAGATCTTCCTCGTGCCGGTAGGCATGAACATTGTCGTCGCAGCGCTCTTCGTCCTCCGCATGTACTACATCCTACCTTATTACTTCAAATTTGTCCAGTCTGCTGCCGGCTATCCCAATGAGACGACTTTTCCCGTTGGCGATTCGACTTGGTCGGCTTTGGCCTGGGAAATTAGTAAGAGAGGTTTCTCTTTTACGCTAGACCTCATGCTCTTCATCTTTGTCTGGCCTTGGCCTATCGAGTTCGTCCTGGGTCACACGTACGGAAACCCATGCAAATGGCGATGGAATGTCGGTTTCCGGGAGAAGGAGATCTATGTCCGACGCAGCCGGGAGTGGGACGAGCAACTGGGCGACATCTTCAAGGACAAAGAGAAAAACCAGGCGCTACAGTCCCTCGTGCAACAGGCAACTTCCCCGCTCCTCCTGCAAGAGAAGACCGGTTACCTCACCATGACCGGACAGTGGGATCTCGACTGGGAGTCCATGGTTCTCGCCCACGCACTCGTGGATAATAAGAAAATCGCGCTAGATGCTTTTAGACACTTGGTGCTGGTGTACCACGAAGATTACGACTGGATGTGTCTTGAGCAAATGGGCGAAAACGCCAAGGAGGACGATAGGCGGAGACAAGTCTTTGCCTTCAGAGACGCGCTCGGTGCCATTGGCAAGGACGATCTCTTCTTTCGCTGGATTGAGATCGTGCAGTTTGAGTCATCGCAGCCCGGTGGGTTCGGACCTGAGAAGCAGGTCGAGGTGGCCAAGAAGATACGGGACCTTTTCGCGGAACAGGGCGTTGATTTTGACAAGCTATGGCATGAAAGTGTTGGTACGGACGAGGTTGCAGGCTTTTAGGATGCATGTCGTGCTGTGTAGTAAGGAAAGGCCGTCACGCGAGGAGGCCCTTTACCCATATAATAAATTCCGAGGGCTTGATGAGGCAGCTTGTAACAGCAAAAGGAGGAACACAGTTGAGGGCACGAATTTTGTTCATGCTGTGATTCAGACAAAAATGTCGGGCGTACGCTGTTTTGCGAACGATCGCGGACTGGGAAGTACGACGGTGGTATATAGTGAAAAGTGGTGTCCAGAGAGCTCTGGCTAATCTGAGGGTCAAGAATGAAGGGACAGTCTCATTTGCTAGATTTCTTGCCCTTCTTGACAGGACCCAAAGCGGCTTCCCTCTTCTTAGCCTCCTTCTTCTCGATCTCGGCTTTCTTGGCGGCCTCTTGGGCGTCACGTTCTTCCTTCTCGGCCTGGAAAACCACCAGATTAGTCATTTAGAAAACACGAAAAAAGAGATTGGTTTGATAGTCAAACTTACCGCTCTACGGGCAGCATCGGCGGCTCGCTGCTCACGAATGAGCCTCAGTCTTGCCAGGTCGGCCTTGGCCTCATCCGTCTTGCCAGCCTCATGCAGCTTGCGATATCTCTCCTTGGCCTGGGCAGCCTCCAGGCTCTCACGCTCCTTGCGGTTGTTGGCCACAGCGAGCTTCTTGACGCCCTCGGCGGCCTCTTCGACGTCGTCGGAGACAGGCGCCTTGGTCTGGTTGCGAGCGGCCTTGGAGTGGTTTGGGTTCGCGGGCATGTCATCGTCGCTCTCCTCCTCCGAGTCGGAAGGAGGCAAGTCGCCGACCTCGACGGACTGGGCCTTCTTCTTGGCTATAGCAGCCTCCTTGCGGGCCTTCGCAGCGGCCTTGCGCTCGGTGCGGGACTGTTCGGCCTGGGGCTGGCCGTCATCAGACCCGGACTCCTCCTCAGAATCTTCTTCGGAGTCGTCGTCGTCGCTTCCGCTCTCGTCTTTCTGCTTATCGACGCTCCACATGCTGACCTCGTTGCCATCGGAGTCGAGCGGCCGCAGATCGCGGGAGAAGTGCTTGCCGCCTACGAGAACAAGAAGGTTAGCGCCAGTGCAGTGCCGTCGCGGGGGGGCACGTGTAGCAAACCTCCTCGGGTGAACTTCCTGAACTTGCCGCCACGGCCACGGGAGTTGGAGCCTGGTTGTCCGCCTGCCATATTGACTGTGATCTTTCGGGGTTGTTGGGTTGTCGGAGGTAAGAAGCTGAGAGGGATTGCGGGGTTGAAGTGGGATGGTTGAGAGGGCGGCAGGCGCAAAAGCTCGATTGGCGGGGTCAAATATGCGCAGTGTGCGGGCAGCACTTTAGTAAGGAGGCACGGGTGAAGGAGATAGGTTTGTAGCTAGGTAGGTTGGTCACGGAGATGGAAGCAAGAACTGATAGCCAATGATTTGGCAGCAGTAAAAAGGAATCAGAGCGGCAAATCCAACGGGAGTCACTTTGACTTGGAAGGCCGTAAGATACTGTCTACTTGGAGAAGTCACAGGCTGGCTAGGTGCCTTACCTGGGCAATCATCGTTAACCGCGTTAACCGCCTGTGACCCGTGACCCGGGAGCCGTCCGCAATGCACTGGAATAAGGCACCTTGGGATGAGGTGCTGCTGCAAATATGAGTTTGCTAAAGTGCCTAGGCACCTACAGGTACCGACCTTAGACATAATAGCGGGGCATGGAAAGACACAAACACCTCAACTGCTATTGGCTGGTGCTGCCAGCCCCCAGCCCTCCTGGCCTTTTTCACCGCCAGGACCTGTCAGTGGCGGTGGTTTCTTCCCCCTTCCCTTTTTTTTTTCCCCCCCGGAAGGGGGGCAACAGTCGAGGCCCCACCCTGCAGTGGACAGTCCGAACAGGGAATCTGACGAATTTGAGGCTTTTCGCCTGGGGTCATGTCAACCCAGGTTTGGCAGCCATCCAAGGATACCTACGCATACGTCTCTGTATTTGGGTAGCCGCTAGAATAATTGTGCGACTCTTCACTTTGGCCCAAGACCAAAGAATTTTAATTAATCCAACCTCTGGTGGCGAAACATGAGTTTCCATCTCTATTTTCTTTATGAGGGGAAAAAAAGGCAGAGAGAGGGACAAGAGACCTTGCGAGAGCGCAAAAGCATTTTGGGCGGATTGTGTAGGCTTGCTGAGGGACCGTGACTGAACAGTACCTTACCTAAGGTATTACCTACTTTGCAGTACCTACCTAGGTACCTTACCTAAGGTCGGCACTATCGGCTCCACCTAACCGGCCCCGGCTGAACAGAAGCGCCGGGCCCACAGTCCAAAAACCAATATCAGAGCTGAAATTTCTCCTCGCCTCACAGCAAGTCTCTTTTCTCCTCACCTAATCATAAAACAATCCTCCTTATTCACTCTGGCTTTCACGTTATCAATGAATGCGCTCGGAGGGGAAACAGGAGGAGAGACTGACGCACTTCTTCGCCCACTTACCCTCTGACCTGTGGCAGCTTTTGCTGTGTCGGTGATCAGAGAAAATTTTGCGGCGATACACGCTCTTTCCTTCGCCGCCTGTGCTCGCAGTCTCATTAAGGTTTTGACGTAGGCACCAAGCATGTGACGTGTGCAGAACGCCTTCTCAAGTCGTTCTGTAGGTACTCTTGGTGGCGTTTTTGTAGACCTGGCCAACTGTGAGGGAACTCGTCGCCCAGTGCAATTGCGTGCACAGTGCGCGAACACAGTGATTTTCGGTAGCCTCACTCGGCCCTCCACCCCTCATCTCACTCTGAGTGTGCACGCCAGTCCCTCGCCATCTCACGCCAAACCGGTTCATCCTGCCAGGGCATTTGAACGCGCGTCGATTTTGGCCAGAAGAACGGTGCCATGTTTGATCAATCCACGGGCCAAGTGTTCAAAGAAGTCGTCGCGCCACGCCCTCCGGACACTTACAGAAATGGACGAGATTGGTCCCGGCGGACCGGCGCGCCTCCGCGGCGAGGTCGTGGTGGGCAAGGCAGAATGGGACCCAGGTCGTTGGCAGAAATGGCCATGCACCAAATGGCAGAAAACATTGGAGATGTGACGGAGCTGCATCTTGCCCGCGATGACCTGCCAAGGCGGTATTTGTGGAGGATATGGCGCCTGCTGGAGAACAGGTTCGTAACTCTTATCCGCCGCAGGTGGCAGGCGGAGACGCATGAACCCTCGAGGGAAGTCAAAATCTAATGTGTGCGTGTAGAGGAGTGTGCTTTCAAGCGTGGAAGGTTTTCTCAAAGTTCCTCCTCGCCGAAGACGACGAAAAGACGATGAATCTCTATCGGTATCGCCAACATATTTGTCAGCCAAGTGAGGACCTTCGTCACTACCTCAAACCCCTCGAGTCGCCTGGCTTTGATTTTCTTGCACATCTCGTCGTCACGGGCTCCTGTTCCTTTGCTGAGAATGAGCTATTGTCTCTTGCCAAGCTCAGAAACCTTGCCATCCTCGAGATCATCCAACCACCCGCCAAAGCCCACCATGAAGAAGACCAAGCTGGGTTCCCCATTGTCGACGACCGTTTAATCAGAGGCTGGTCCGAGGTGAAGGAGCCATTTCCTCTCCTCAGGGTCCTTAGACTGTGGAGCGACGAATCCACAAGCACGCACTCGCTCAAGTACGTATCGAAATTTCCGTCACTTGTGCTTTATGATGTCCAGGCGTCGAGAAACGACTGGAGGGAGGCTGCCAGCTATGCTGTGGACGAAGGCTGGGAGCTGGCGGAGCCACTGCACGGTCCGCAGGACAATCTTTTGTGGTATCTGATGCTCTTTGACTCCGTGGGCGAGAATAAGCCGAGGGAGCTTCAGGGACTGGCCCGAAACATTGATGAAGGGCTCTTGAACTTCTGCCAAAGCAGCAATCAACCTGTCAAGTTCGTTTCCGAGCAAGACACGCCGCTTTTTCTCGACCGTCTGGGAGATGCTGCGAAGAAAAATCTCTCCATTTATGTGGACGAGCCGGGATATGAGACTCAAACTTGCAAGGGCTTCCCGTTTGAAACCTGGTCTTTCTGGATATACTCATTCATTGGCCAACTTACGAAGGACGAAGACTTGAAGAGAGCTGGTATATCGACGGAGAAGAAGACAGTCTCCGATGAACTCGTCCTTCCCTCGAAGCCACTCGCCTGTCTACAACTAGGCGACTATGGTTCTACAAGGCCGTCTATCATTCCAGCCGTGCCTTACCTCCGTCGGGGCATGTGGGCTACGTCGAGGTACACGTTTTTCAGGACATCTTCGGCTGTTAGCAGGCAGGAAGCCGCTAGGAAGGCCACAGAGTTGATGAGACCTACCGTGCAGCTGGGAAACGTTGAGACGGGCCTCAACCCGAATCGGAAGAAGAGGAGAAGACTTGACGACATTCTGCAGTCCTTTCTAGGCCCCTGAGAAGCACATCGCTGGCCGCCGCCTTTCTTGCATTGTGTGCGCAAATCTGAATGAGACAGGGAGGCCTGATCATGATGCACCGCACACCATCGTCGGACCCAGAATTTATAAGATGGGGCCGTTTCAATGGCCAAAGTTGGTGATTGCGCGATGTGGTCTGCCAGCACTGCTTGAGTAACCGTGACAAAGTGACATGACCACTTGCTTCGAGGGAACTGTTGGATAGCTGCTAGACTTGCCAATCAGGCGTCAAACGATAGGGTTGCGGGTTGTCAATTGTTGCTTGTTGCTTGTACACTGGCCACTGTGCACCATAAAGGAAGTTCGTTCAAGAGAAGATTAAAAAAGAAATCATGGCCTCATTTTGATCCCAAAACTTGACGCCGCAGTCTAAATTATGACAGTAATTTACCTTCCCTGGCGCGTATATGCCTCCTCAATCTCAATCCCCAACATGTTCCGTGCAAGCACTGTTCACAGCATGGGCTTGAGATCCTCAGCCACCGTGAATGGCGCCTCGGTCTTGCTCCTGACCTCCTCCACTGTCACACCGTCCGCAATCTCAATCAGGGTCAGGCCGTGGGCGAAGTCGACATCGAAGACACCCTGTCATACAATTATTAGCATCAATGCTGCATGTGCTGGGATTAACCAGTGATTGGAACTCACTAGTTCAGTGATAATCCTGGAAACACAGGCGCGGCCCGTCAGCGGGAAGGCGCACTGCTTGACAATCTTGGGATTGCCCTTCTTATCCGTGTGCTCCATCGTTACGACGACCTTGGTTTCGCTGGGATTGCTGACAAGGTCCATGGCACCCCCGAAGCCCTTAACCTTACCCGGCAGCATCCAGTTGGCGAGGTCACCAGTTGCGCTGACCTGCATAGCTCCCAGGATAGTAAGGTTAATACGGCCGCTGCGGATCATGCCAAAGCTCTCCTCGCTGCCGAAGACGGCGGCACCGGGCTTGAGGGTGACGGTCTCCTTGCCGGCGTTGATGAGGTCGGCGTCCTCCTCGCCCTTGCGGGGGTAGGGGCCCAGGCCCAGGATACCATTCTCGGACTGCAGCTGGACCTCGACCTCGGGGCCGACGAAGCCGGGGGCGAGCATAGGCATGCCGATGCCGAGGTTGGCGTACATGCCGTTCTTGAACTCCTTCGCAGCACGACGGACGATGCGCTCGCGCTTGGCAGCGGTGTCACCGGTGCCAAGGGCTTTCTTGGCGTCTGCGTCGTTCTCATCCTTGGTCCAGGTGTACTTTTCAATGTTCTTTTCGCTCGTGCTCTGGATAACGCGCTTGACATAAATGCCGGGCAGGTGGACGGCCTCAGGGGCAATCTCGCCGGGCTCGACGATGTGCTCGGCCTCAACGATGGTCATCTTGGCGTTGCGGCCCATGGCGCCATTGAAGTTGTTGGCGGCCAGGCGGAACTGGCAGTTTCCGAGCTTGTCCGCCTTGTAGGCCTTGACGAAGGCGTAGTCGCCGTCGATGCTGTGCTCGAGCAGGTAAGACTTGCCGTTAAAAACCTTGACGTCCTTGGGGTAGGAGAATTGGTCGGGAGACCCGTCGGGCTTGTTCCTCAGGGGCAACTCGCCGGTCTGAACGACAGTACCGAAGGCCGCCGGGGTGTAGAAGGCCGGGACGCCCTTGCCGCCGGCAGCGCAGCGCTCGGCCAGCGTGCCCTGAGGCGTCAGCTCGAGCTCGACCTCGCCAGTCAGGTACATCTTTTCGAAGGTCTTGTTCTCGCCGATGTAGCTGGCAATCATCTTCTTAATCTGCTTCGTCTTCAAGAGCTTGCCCAGGCCCGACGCGTCGGTGCCGGCGTTGTTAGACACGGCAGTGATGCCGGTAATCTCGGGCTTCTTGAGAACCTCGTCAATCAGGGTGTCGGGCACGCCGCAGAGGCCGAAGCCACCGCAGAGAAGTGTGGAGTTGGGCTTCATGTCCTTGAGAGCCTCGGTGGCCGAGGGGTACACTTTGTTGATCTCTGGCCTCCGCGCCGTCGCGGAGAATGCGCGGGCAAGGGTGGCAGCGTGCTGTTCGTGGCAAGAGGATCAGCAAGAGTCTGCATGAGTCCGGGCTACCAGCCTGGGTACCCTCCAAAGAAGCGTTTCAGACATACGTTGGAGCCGTTGCGGGCGTATGCCCTCAGGGCGCGCGCGCAGAGAGCTGGTGAAGGCATCGTGAGGGGCAGGTCTGGCTGTGGCTGCAGTCGGGATCACAAGTCGTCAACGAGATGGGAGGTCGCAATGAAGCATCAGCAGAGCCAGCAGGAGGGCCGGGGAACAATTGGAAAAGAGGGAAGAGCCGTTACTCGGCAGTCTGTCTGCGTGAGAGACCCCATGCCCATTTATTGCATCTACCTACCTTGCCCTTGGGTTAGCTTCCAAGGCCGTGGGTTGCCGCCGTGCACGCGCGAGTGTGCTGCGGAATCCCTGGGGGGAGTATGCTGCTCCGCCCCTTCGGGATTGAGCTCGGCAACATGGCGTGGACGGACCGGGAGCTGGTTAGTGAGCGCCTGGAATGGCCCTCCAGCGGTTTTCCCCCTCAGGTTCCGCGACTCGGAAAGTGGCGGGGCTAAACGTTTTGGCGCTTGGGGTTGGACGCCAAACCGGGGAAACACCCCCTGAAGGAGCTCCCCCACCCAAACCCCGCAAAGGCAGCTCTGCTTCGGTGCTGAGGCATGCAGCCTGGATCGGCCGTGGAGGCTGGGAGGGCGTTTGCAGCAAAAGACATAGTGTGTGTTGCGTGTCCATTCGTACAGTGCGCCCCGGCTCGGCAGGCGGCGCCGTTTGCCGAAGACTCTGCCGAAGACACGAACTGGCTGCGATTCCGCTCCTGATTATCTCCGCTGGCACCCCAAGGGCTGTGAGAAATAAAAGCCAAACCCGCAAGAAGGAGAAGAAGCACGCGCTTAATCTACCATCCGGTCAACCATCTGGTCAGTGCGATACCGGCGGCATGACCCTTGAGCGTTGTTCTCCGGCAGGTATTCCGGCTCCGGCACGCGAGGCTGGTTGGTTGGCATCCGATGTTGTGGAGAAATTCCGAAGCGTTCCGCTGGCTGGGGAGGTCATTGCTTTCAACGCATTTGGGGAGCGTGGTTGGCACGACAGAGTGTCTGCTGTTTGTGTCGCCAGAAGGTATCCGTACGAATCGACAGTTTCGGTGATTGTTTATCCTGCATCGCTCTGAACCCTTGGCACTCTGCTGTACCCGATTCGGGCAGTCTAGCTGGCTGTCTCGAATGGAACCGAGAGTGTGGGGCCGCGCGCAGGCCAATGCCTTATCGGGCGGTCGGCAAGGGATAAATTTTCTCCCATCTCTTATCGGTGCCCCACCGTTCAAAAAATTTCCCAGCATTGCGGTTCACCGTGCCCAAGGCAGTTGACAAGGAGGGACGAGACTGTCGTATTGCTGCGACTTCTGGGCTTGCGTTTAGGTCGTTGCCCACGAATCGACCAGCCCACCCATACACACATCATCTAGGCCTCCCGACAAGCCCGGGAAGTCGGTCAAAATGGAACAGAGCCCCAAGAGACGCAAAGTCTCCCACCAGGGTGCCTCGAGGGGTTCGCTCAACATCGCAACCGCAAGCCCGTTCGTCCTGCAGACCGATGAACTTCTCAAGGAAGTTAAGATCGATTATTCCGAATCATTGGATGGCGCCGACGCTTTGTTACACAACATCAAGAGCCTGATCGACGGCATTGAGCCCCACGGTCCCGTGCCTGTGCGTTGGCCCTCAGTTTCTCCTCTTGCGGCTCCAGTTTGTTGATGCTTTTTAGATCGCCGAAGCTACACGCAGGTTCCAAAAGACGCACCGTATCAAGATTCCCTACCCCGATCCGAAACCTGCCGACGATGCGCCGTACAAGTTATCCTACGACAAGCCCTCGGCCTACAACGTTGTTGGCAGCTATGTCTCGAGGACCATGATAAGGGCCCAGGCCAACAAGGGTGTGGATATGATCTTGGAGATGCCCGCCTCGCTTTTCCAAGACAAGGATCACCAAAACATGCGTTACTTCTACAGGAGAGCCTACTACATCGCCAATATTGCGGCCAGTCTGCGCAAGCAGCTGGGAGGTTCTGCCCTACTGGAATTTGAGTACCTGAACGGGAATTCGCTTTTGCCTGTCCTCTCAATCAGGCCGACCAAGGCATCCGCAAAGGACAGCGATGAGGAAAGTCAAGAAAAGGCAGACTATGTGGTTCGAATCATTCCATGTGCTCCCGAGGGTATTTTTCCGAAGACGAAGTTGCATCCGGCGGCCAGCAGCAACCGTAATAAACAGCTGGATAACTCTCCAGACGCAAGCGCTGCCACTCCCTTCTATAACTCCACCCTCAAAGCCGAAGACACCTTCATTAAATATCTTCGTGTCTTGACCAAGGCCAAGACTGACTGCGCCGCGTTCTCAGATACCTGCGTTTTGGGAAGGATTTGGCTCCAGCAACGAGGCCTCGGTAGTTCACTCTCTCGAGGCGGTTTTGGCCATTTCGAATGGGCCGTCATGACGGCGCTCCTGTTGCAGACGGGGGGACGAAACGGGCAGCCTGCCCTGTCCTCGGCGCTAAGCTGTACAGAACTGTTCAAGGCTATAGTGCAGTTCCTCGCCTCTACGGAGTTCTCGAAGAAGCCCTTCGTGTTTGGCACCTACCAGCAGGGACCCGAGGCTATTCGGGAGAGCGGACCAGTCATGTTCGATCCCGACCGCGAAGTCAACATTCTATACAAGATGAGCCCCTGGTCGGCCAGTCTGCTTCACTTCCACGCCTGCACGACCATGGAGGTCCTCAATGATCCGTTAGCCAACCAGTTCGAGCCGACTTTCATCACCAAGGCCGACGTGCCCTTGCAGCTTTTCGATGCCATTTTTGAAATTCGTAACGTCGATAGCCACTCGAAGAGCACAAGCCCGGACCGCCGCGGAGCTGTCTGGGATCTCAGCTTCAGGGCAAACACGGTCCTCAAAAAGGCTCTGAAGGAAAGGTCGCAACTGATCCATTTTCAGAGTCAAGATCCTGCGCCATGGTCCATCACCATCAACCAGCCCAAGGACCTGGCAAACATTCAGGTGGGAGTCATCTTCGACCCAGCCAACATGGGCCGATTGATGGAGTACGGTCCCTCGGCTGAGCTTGAGAAAGAGGCAGTCAAGTTCCGCAAGTTCTGGGGCCAGAAAGCCGAGCTGCGCCGCTTCCAGGATGGCAGCATTCTCGAATGTGTGCAATGGAAAAACGCGACTGCGGCAGGCATTTGTGAGGAGATTGTTCGTTACATTCTCCAACGCCATTTGAGCCTCGGCCCAGGGGATGTCAGGTTTCACAACGCTGAGCTTCCCTTATCGCTGGACATCTCGCCTCTCGACAGGGAGGCCTTCGAAGCCGCTAGGAAGGCTTTCCAGACACTGGAGTCTGACATTCGCGGCCTTGAAGACATGCCACTATCAATCAGGCAACTGTCGCCTGTCGTACCCGAGCTGCGATCTGCTTCGATCAAGTCGCCCTTCACCACCTCCCAAAAGATTAGCCCTCCTGTCATGGATGTGAATCTCTACTTCGAGGCATCCAGCAAATGGCCCGAAAACCTTGTCGCGATTCAAGAGACCAAGATTGAGTTTCTTCTTGACATCGACCGTAGGTTGAGAGCTGTCAACGACAACATTACCACCAGCCTGGGCCGCGACAATGCAGCACGAGATGCTGACAACCTGGCGTACCTGGACATCATCTACGAAACAGGTGCTGCTTTTCGCTTGCGGATTTTCGCGGAGCTGGAGGAGACGCTCCTGGACCGACAAGCCAAGAACAAGATTCTCGACCCGCAGACCAGGGCAGACGCCGAGGATGCGCTCTTCGATCTGAACTGGCGGTACAAGCACCTCCCCCTTCACACACAGACGATAACGACCTACTGCACCCGCTTCCTGACTCTGTCCACGACGATCCGTCTCGTCAAGCATTGGTTCAATGCCCACAAGCTCTCCGGTCACATTACTGAGGAGCTCATCGAGATTCTTGTACTACATGTCTTCCTCCGGCCGCACCCCTGGAAGACGCCTTCTAGCGCCATGTCCGGCTTCCTGCGGACGCTCCTCTTTCTCTCGAGGTGGGACTGGCGAGACGAATCTCTGGTGGTCGACTCCTCTGACGACATGTCCGCCGACGACCGTTCCGTAGTCCAGAAGCACCTCGAGGCCTGGCGTGCCCGTGACCCCAACATGAACCACGCAGTCCTCTTCATCGCCACCCCGCCCGACCACTTGGGACTCGCCTACACCCGCCGCGGTCCCTCAAAGCTCCTGGCGACCCGCATGACGCGCCTCGCCAAGGCTGCTAGCAAACTCATCAGGGAGCATGGCATCGCTCTCGACGTGGCTCAGCTGTTCCAGCCCTCTCTCGGCGATTACGAAGTGCTCATCCACCTCTCCGGCTCCGCAATGAAGCGCATTGTCCGTGATGCGGTCTCCGAGGCCGGCACACGCCACTCGGTATTCAAGAACCTTGATGATCGGACAGGTAAGGTACCCCTGCCCGTGAGTAGGCACCCGATCACTGTCCTGCTGCGAGAACTAGAGACGGCGTATGAGGACACGCTTGTCTTCTTCAACGGTGCGCCGGAGGATGGTGTTATCGGCGCCATCTGGCAACCCAAGCTGCGAAGGCAGAATTTTCGGGTTGGCCTGCCGTACAACTTCACTAAAGTGGACGAGGACGGGGGAGATGTTGTTGAAATAAACAAGCCTGCTGTCCTTCTCGAGATTGCGAGGATCGGGGGCGATTTAATCAAGAAGATTGAAGAGACGTCATAGCGGAAGGATCAAAGTTGTGGATATATTTTGGTACCCATATTGGCAAAGCGGGCCGCAAAAGTTAGAGAATAGTGGGTCATCTCCGGGTCAGTCAAGCAATCACCTTTATAAAGGAGGGCTGTCAGTGGGATGGCTACGGAAAGAAAAGTGTTTTTGTCATGCTGATTACAGTCCTATTCAACCTCAGTCCCCTTGATGAAACGCCATGCCATGATATAAAATGCCCAAGACGCACGTATACACACATACATTCGTCTGCCTCCCCATCTCATGAAACAAGCCCGTGATGCCCGCCCGCGTAAAACCCCGAAGTTCATTCCAGTCTTAGTCATCTAGTACTGCAACATTTTTTGATCCTTGCTGCTGTCCGTAACCTGTTGTGTGGAGAAGGCGCAGAACTTGTCCTTGATAGCGACCACCTCGTACGTGCCCTCCTGGCTCGCACGAATGATCTTGCTACTCTCATACGAGACGTCGTGTCGTGTTTCGAGCACCACACTCTTCTGCCCCTTCTTGGCGTTGGAGCTGCGCGTGTATGTGAACTCAAATGGCGGCGTGCCCCAGAATTCAAAGAGGATCTCAACCTCATTACCCTCGTGAATGTCCACACGGGTCTGTCGGCCCCTGCTTATCTTGACGGCCGGAAGAGGATGAATGGTTTTGGTGATGTCCACAGAGGCACGGCACTCCGACGCCTTGTCGGAGATGGAAGTGATGGTGAAGTCACCGGGAGACTCAGCGATACGGCGGAAGTTGGTGGTGCCAGACTTGGCCTTGCGCTGGTGGCCCTGGAAGTCGTACCAGATCTCGAATGGTGGCGTGCCAGACAGTGTGTAGGCGATGCGTTCGCCAACGCAGTAGTCTCCGCGGCTTTCCAGGGGATAGATAGCCGGGGCGTCGTACAGGTGAACTTGCACAGACGGCGCACCAATATCGTACTTCTTCTGGCATCCCCTGGCGTCTCTCACCTCGCGGATTCGGACATGCTGAATGCCGAGGCGTAGGTGCTGTCTGGGGATGTGAATGCCGTATGAGTTGGACTGGACAGACGGGATCCTGTATGTTTCAGGAACAGTGCCACTGTGGTGCTTGATCTCGATTTCAACATAGAACGGGGCGACGCCATTGAGTGTAATGGGGATCGTGTCCTCGCTGTCCTGTTCGGTCTTGCAGTATTTGAATGACTGGCCGGGTTTGACAAACGATGCGGAGGGTTTGGCATTGACTCGTTGGCTGAGGGTCAGCGGGTACGACTTCTTGTCGCTGTCGTAAAGATTATCTGCCAAAGCAGAAAACTTGTAGGTGTAGTCACCAGGCTTGGAAGTGTCCATGCCGATGGACGCCTTGTTGAGGGCTGTGTCAAGCTCCTTTCGAATATTCGAACCAGAGCCAGACCCAGTGAAAGGCTTGTGTCGAAGATCATACTCAACGTGGTATGGAGCGGAGCCTATCAAAATATTGAATTGATGCTTCATCAGCGAGGAACGGAGCGTCTTACCCTTGAGATTGACATCGAATGAATCTATGTCTCCTTCACATACGTCACGCTTCTTGAAAACAGCTGCCTCTGAGGTTATCGAGTCGGATTGCACCAGGGTAATTTCAGGGCGAGGGAACCAGTCGACTTCAAATCGGGATGCCTGCGAGTCCACAGTTCCAGGACATTGAATGTCTGACACGTCGATGATTTCGTAAGTGCCACGGGCTTTGACTGGGAGGACGTCGTTGCCGTTGGTTGCGGTCTTTTGAAGAACGGCATCCCCAGCATCTGAGTTACGATACGACACTGTCCAAGGCCCATCGCCCTGTAGACGCAGCGGCAGCCTGACTTGTGTGTTCTCGACGGCCATGACTTTCCGCTTGTTCTCGATCAGGCCGAATGCTGCGCGGGGCCGCTGCCGTCTGACCGAGATCTTAAGCTCGTCCTTCAGGAACGTGCGGCAGCCAGACTTGTCTTGAACACTGTTCAGGGCGAGGATGTACTCGCCACCCTTGGCGAGAGCCTTAGTCTTGATCTTGTATGTTGACCCTTGAATGTCAGTAACTCTTTCAGATTTGCGCTTGCCATCGTGGACGAGCTCCCATTCCAGCGAGAAGGGAGCATCACCGAGGAGCAGAATATCGACTTCAACTTGCTCCTCAAGACAAGCGCTCATGACACCTGTGGAATGCGAAATGACTGCTGAAGCAGCCGGCTTTACGTCGGTTTCCAATTCCATGTTAGGGCCAGTGAGAGGTTGCCTCTTGTAGATGGCGTCGTCGATTTCCTCGAAGACATACTTGTGATGACCAGCGGAGGTAGGACGCAGCTCGATCTGCTGTCTCAGACCGTTGACATCCACACGCTCCTTCCTGGTATGACCGTTATGGTCAATAACATTGTAGCGGACTTGGAACGGCGGAGTCCCAATGAGATCCAAATCCACCCGGAGTCCAACGGAGTTGCCAGCGCACTTGTCGGGGATCTCTTCCGCCCGAAGTGACAGTTGGGGCTCCAGAGGGTTGAGAAGTAGGCAGGATGATGGCTCCTGGACCTCTCCCTCACAAGAACCACTAGTCACTGACTTGAGCGTGTATAGGCCGGGCTCTGACACCAAAGGCCTGTCATGGGAGTTCCTTGCAGAATATGAACCCATAGAGACCTTGTCGCCGTGGTCTCCACTATTGGTTAAGGTATCAATGGGCGAGAATTCCCATGTCAACGTATGACTGGTGTCGCCGACATCTTTGCCAGGCAGAGAGAATCTGACTGGTAGATTTGCCTCTTTGCGCTTGGCAACTTTGATGGGATTCCGTAAGTCACACCCTTGCAGGCGAGCCTGAGGACGATTTTTGACCTGGAAATTGCGAACCAGATGCTTAGGCCGGGGGCGCAAGTCGGTCTCCTCGCCGGACTGGGCGTACTTATGGACGTTGCCGAAACCATCCTGGACTTCATCAACAGCATACTGCCATTCTCCTGCCTGGTCCAAGGTCTCGTTCAGTCGCACCGCCACAGCTTGGGGCTTGACCCAAGACGTATCGTCATCACTGGCGAGAGCCAACTGCGAAGAAGGCGAACCCATCAAAGGCGACGTGTAATCCTCAGGCTGCAGGCTTTGAAAGTGGAAGCTCTTGTCCTTGCCGTTGACAGTTCGGCTGTAAACAATCCTCAGCGGCGGTGTTCCTATGACGTCAACAAAGAGATCAGACAAGTCTCTGATGCATCGACCAGCATCGTCAGGCGTCCGGAACTTCGCTTTCGGGCAAGGCACAACATAAGTGTCTTTGGTTGTACGCTGAACCTCCAGCTTGTACTCGTCCAGAACCTTTCCAAGGCGATAAACACCAGTCTTCTTGATCGGATACTCGATGGCATGAGCGACAGGATTGGAGTCCACCGTTTGGTCCTTGATCTGTTTGGCAATCTTCCGAACCTCGCGGCTCGATAGCTTGATCGTCTCCTCCTGGTTGGAGTCGAGATCGATACGAATGAGTTCCATCTCGGCGGGAACTGTCGAATTGAACTGGATGGGCAGCTTGACAGTGTCCCGTCCTTCACCGATGCAGAATGGAGTTTGCTCGAAGTTGAGCACGGCAGAGCTTGTTAAAGTTAGCAATGGAGAGCCGTGTAAAAATGGGTGAGGCGACTCTTACCCTTCGGGCAAAATGTTGATGATTTGCCTTCCCATGATCAACGAGTGGTTGTGCAGAATACTCGAAACTTTGACGGTGTGCTCGGAAACAGCCACCTCTCGGTCGTAGAAGACCTTCATAAAACCGACGAGCCATGGTTGCAACGGAAGCTGCGCTTGTGTATTAGCTTGGAGGTATTCTGTGGAGAGATTCATGGGCCGGAAGGAGCAGCCGAAGTTGGAGGTCTTGGTAGACGTACAGGGATATTGAACATCAACATAAAGTTGAAGAATGCATGGAACAGAAATATGGCCATGACCACGGGTTGCGACAGCTCTAGCCACGGTATCCTCATTTCAGGAAGACCAAACAGAAATCCAAAGTCGATGAAAACCCATTTCAGGAAGAGCCAGGCCGAGGTATCGTTATCCTCGACCAGCTTGATCCAGTCGTAGAACCTCCATGCCAGCAGACCGACGTATATCGCACAGGCGTAGAAGCGTTGTTGGGGCGCATCGAGGATCGTCAACGGGATGACTGGTTCTGACGGAGAGGCGCCTCGGGCTGCGCTCTCAGGAGCTTGGGGCAGCGAAGTCGATCTTGTTGTTTGCTGGGATGAAATGGAAGAGTTCGGATCGGGGTCGTGTCGTCGTGATCTGCCTGGTGCTGCGGTCGCTGGGGTCTGTGGGAAACCACCAGTCCGCTGTCTCGGAGTTGCGCTCATCGCATGCCGTGGTTAGAGTGCCTCATATGCTCGTTTGGTGGTCGGTAAGATCGCCTGCGTATGAAAAGCGGCTTGCGATTGCTTCGAGGGCGGCTGGTAGGTAAAAGGTGCGCTTGCCTGGCGTTTCCAGGTGTTTTCGGCGACGTGAATCTGGAGAATCCAGCGGCGAAGACCCAAGCTTCAAAATTTCCTGTGAATGCTCGTCACGTCCAAACGCGCCTGGCAACAACACCCACCTGCTATGACCGGGCGAAACATGATTGGTTTTCTGAGCGCTGGGTGGATCCATTCTAGGATACCAACAGGGTGGGAGCTCTGTGCGGGCATCGGGCCAGTGTTTTGACAGGTGCTCCTGTGCGAATAAGCCACCTTAGGGTGCCTGGCTAAAGGCGGGCAGCTTGATTGGACATGAACCGGTTCTTCAGCCCAGAGAATTGACGTCGTTTGTCAATCTCTAGCTGGACAGCTATCACGCGCAACCCCCACTGCCACATGTTTTGTAGCGTAATATACCAACTGAACTGTTTCCGATAGCTCAGGTGGGTTTTAACTTCCAGACTCTGAGTAGATGGTTGAACACCAAGGTAAGAATGCCCAGCGGCGACGTGTTGAACGCAATGGCCCGGCTCCGGCTGGTATATCGACAATTAAGATACCAGACCCCTGAGTTGACTAGCGACAGGTATGTCTACATCAGATAGCCCCAGAGTCGCCAACTGCCAGCTAGATCAAACGATCAATCAATTCAAGGGGTCTAATTCTGGCCTTCTCGCCCGGATGCCGGTGATCGGCCGACCAAAGACCCGTAGCCTTCATTTGGTCTGCTTTGCTAGCTGTTTCTTCCCCAAGCCAACAACACTTTGTTCCGCATGATCCCATGCGCCTTTCTCCTTCCAAGCATCCCAGTCGAAGACATCCCAAGATGAAAGCAGCCCAAAATGCTTTCTAGGCCCCAAAAGGCACACTCCGCCCATTTCTCTTCATAAACCTGGCCCGTTCGCCAGTGGTGTGGTCACCTGGGCCCAAGACCTCTTCCCCTTTTCCTTCCGTGTGACTTCACTTTAACGACCACTCTCCCACTGCACATCCCTCACGCAACACCTCCTCTCTAAATCTCTGTGGTACGCCCGCCAACCCATCTTCAATTCTCAATCTTCCAGTGGTCTTCGTTCGATGCGCTGCGTTGCCTTACTTTCGCTTCCCGAAATGCCTTTGTCGGCGTCACCAGGTCCAGATGCCGGCCGACGACACCTGCGAAGTCGCACAGCCCGGGAAGGCGCAACCGCGACACAATGCACAACCCAGCAGGTATCTGATGATATTTCAGTTACGACAGAGAACCGCGAACTTTCCGCCATCGAGTACAGCCCCGAGGCTGTGTCCGGCCCTGCCACTTCTTACAGTCTCGGCTCCCAGCTGCGAGGTCCTCATCCCAGAAAGAGGAAGGAATCGCCCTGTGACGCCATGGTTGAGACCACGGAGACCAGTTCCCGACGTAACCCTAAGCGCAAGGCCACCGAGGCCGCCGCCGCCGCGACGACCGCCGCAGCAGCCCAGGGATCAAGGCAAGCCGACGTTCTTCTGAGTGAGGCGTTGGAACCGATAAGCCGAGATGAACTACAGGAGTGGGAAGGCTGGTGCGAGGTCGAGTCCGAACCGGTAAGAAATATCTGAGTGTTTTTCGTTTGGCCTGACCTCCGCATCTAAGCTACATGATACAGGCATTCTTTAACGCCATGCTCCGTGAGATGGGTGTCCGAGATGTAAAGGTCCAGGAAGTCTTCTCCGTCGACGAAGACTATGTTGCGACTCTTCCACAGCCCGTCCACGGATTTATCTTTCTCTATCAGTACTTTTCGGAGGATTACGAGGACGATGAGGTTGTCGACGGCCGCGACCTGTGGTTTGCGAATCAGGTTCGTGTACCAGGCGTGACATGCCGCTCAGTGACGCTAATCAGAGGACAGACAACGGACAACGCCTGTGCCACCGTCGCTTTGACCAATATCATCATGAACAGCGACGAAGTTGAACTCGGCTCCAAGCTCCAGGAATTCAAAGATGCCACCAGTGATCTTTGCACTCCGCTCCGCGGCCACGCCCTCAGCTCTAACGCGTTCATCCGCTCCGTTCATAACTCCTTCACCCGGAGAATGGATCACCTCAACGCGGATCTCTTCTTGGAGAACGAAGCCGCTGAATCAAAGAAGAAGAAACGAAGGGGACCGGCCAAGACCAAGCGGACGAAGAAGCAGAAGATCAACTCCGAGTCGGGCTATCATTTCATTGCATATGTACCAGCTAATGGCTCGGTATGGGAGCTCGACGGCCTGAAGACTCGTCCCGTTTGCCTCGGACCTCTTGAACAAGGCGTGTACTGGACCAACCTGGTCCGGCCCGATATTCAGGCACGCATGCTTCAGTTCGAAGAAAACGCGCTGTCTTTCAACCTCCTCGCAATTTGCAAGAGCCCCCTCACCGTGATAGCTGGAAGCCTCGCCCGCACGATCCGCTCCTTCGAGCTTCTAGACGACCGTACTAAGAATCTTGAGGGATGGGCAGGTCTTGTTGCTGGCAACGAGCAGCCACTCAAAGGCGACGAAGTGGAGCGTCTTGCCAGCTTCGGTGTCGAGGCCGTCAACATTGAACATGCGCAAGTGTGTCCAGCTTTGGAGAAGAAGGTCAAGAACCCGTCAATGGAGATGATGGAGCTATTTGAGCTTTACAGCGAATTGGTCACGGAGCAAAAGTCATTGATGGGGGAGTACAATGCTGAGATCGCAGTCATGAAGGAAGACGAGGACCGTGTCCAGGGACGGAAGAAGGATCATACGCCTGCGATTCACAGGTGGGTATATAAGTTGGCAGAACACGGCGTTCTAGCCGAATGGGCTGTAAGTGCTTAGAGGGCGCCTAATACCACATGATCGGGAGGGTAGGTGCATGGGTTGGGAAAGTTCTCCAGTACATGGGCGTTCGGGATTGGGGCATAAAAAGATCATTGGATGAGCCTGGGCGAATCGCACGTCTATCAGACCATGCTAAAACCCACGAATTCTTCTGTTGTGTATTTCAAGCAGCATAGGAGCAATGATCGACAACTCAACATGAATGGCGCACAGAGCGCAGGGGGGTCAGTCCACAGTAATTTGTTCAATATACTAGCATCCGCGGTTCAAAGAGGTGTGTAAACCATCTCGTCATTCGACGGAATGAACGTACAACTTTCTCGATCGAACCGCTTGAAGAAAAGTCCAGTGTCGGGAAACATGGCCCCTGCCGCTTCTTCAGGATTTCGCACCAGCTCGAGGCTCGAGGCCTTGACGAGGGAAAAGGTCCCATGCATATTTGGAGGCGTTCTGTTCTGAGATTAGTCTTGCTTCGGCGACAAAAGTTGGCAACACTCAAAGTGTGCCCGTTGCGATGTACTCACAGCAACCTATAGTACAGGGTCGATCCCGAGGCTGGTGCCTCCCCGTCAATGACAACCGCCACGAATCCATACCTGCCGTGTCGCACAACTTTTCCGATCTTGTACTCCATCTCGCTCTGCTGTTCTCGGAGGACGGGCTGCTGCTCATCTGCTCGTCGTATGAGTCGAAGTATGTATTCCGGGTTGGGCGCAGCCAGGAACACATCCCCGTGTGGTTCGGGACGATTGACGTAGATCTTTTCTACCAGCCAAGCGTCATCGAATCGCAAGGAGTTGAAGCGAAGTGCGAAATGCGAAGTAACGTCGACAAACGCTCTTGGATCCAGCAGAGTTGTAGCCCAGGCGGCAGCGTAGACGGACAGCTCCAGGTTCTGGAGAGCAGTCCCGGCCTTCAAACCCGCCAGTTGTTCAACCGACACCTCTTGAGACGCCATAACGAGGTTTGTGTGTCTAATATTATGTGCAAGTCTTCCAATCATGGTCGATACTGCTGTTGGTAGCATCGTTTCGACATTGAGGCTCCATCCGACTTGGGCGATGAATTGGCGGAGAGTTTCTTTGCCGAACTCTGCGTCGCCCCCATAAGGATCCAGATACATCCTTTCAAGAGGTTTCTGGGTGTCCGTTATCCTGGAGCCGTCGAGAGCCGTGTCTTCGGTCGCGAAGACCATTGCCAGCACATGCCCTGGGAGAGCGCAGCAGTGAGCGTTCAATCCCAGTCTCTCTCCGACGCAACAGAAAATGGCAGACGAAACCATGGGGAGTGACTGATGATTTTCGTCACGCAGCGCATGTCCGATGAGGCAATTTCTCAGATTGCGATAGTTGACCTCTGGGTTGTTCATGCCAGTAAGATCCTTAGACCTAAGCCATCTGTTTAAAGCTAGAGCCTTGTCTCGGACACATAGGCTCTCGAAGTTGAGGTGTTCTTTTCTGAACTCAATGGCTAGTTCATCAAGCTTTCTCGAAACCTGCGAATGGTCAGTAAATTGTCCATCCCCTGGGTTTGCACAGAGGGGAGATCTACATCATCTACGTCACCTGCGTCATCTTGGATGACGAACATATCAAAAGCCGCCAGCGCACGCTCTAATCTGCGTGGAACTACACTTGGAGCGCGAGTTTGCCTTCCTGCTTCGACTTCTTCCGCACGGCGAAGGTCATCCCATATGTGAATGGCGGCGCCTCTGCGGATGCTGGCGAGAATGGCGTTGCTAAAATACCTAAATGGCGGGTTTCCCAGTCAGGGGTCAACCGATCTCAACAAAACAAGCGTCTCTCACCTGCGAGAAAGCACATCTTCAGCATCATCGCTAGTCTGAGCCTGGCACAGGAGGAAGTCTTTGGCATCGTAGCCCACTAAGCAGATCTCTTCAAATTTCTTGACGCGGCCATACTTGGTGGCCAGGATGCCGTCGAAAAGCTTGGCAACCCTGGTGTTCCGTCGCTTGCGGGAGAGGAAAAGATGTTTCCAGGAGACTTCTGAAACAGGTCTCTGTAATTTTTCTCCAAAACCGTGATCCGGATGCCAGAACCTAAAAGAATGCCGACAGTAGCTGCGCCAGAGGATGGGCTCGTTGGCGAGATGATGTAAACGTCTCGATAACGGCTGAACAGAGAGCAAGTTGTCTTCGGGCGATGTATAACAGAGAACCTGGAGGATGATCTCGTCCGGAACCTGATCGAGTGAAAGCATGGTAACGGAAGCCTAACGAGCGCACTTCCAGTGTGCGAGTGTCGATACTGCCGGGGCCGATCTGGCGGGGTTTCGAGACTTATATCGATATTTCTCTGACGTAGGTAGGGTCCGGATAAGCTGCAGTAGAATAAATGCTTTCGAGCTAAGCGCACAGGTTACCGAGTTGTTGCTGTCTAATGTGAGTGAGGGTGTCGCTGGGGTAGACGCGAGATGAGCGAAAAACCAAATGAACGTAGCCGGCGCTGAGTGGTTGCATCACAAATCCAGCTCTTCTCTCCCACCTCAAGTGTCTCAAGCTGTGGCGGCCGGGAATGCATTGGTCAAGGTGCTGCCAGGGCAGATGCAGTCGACATACCTACTAGGGTGCTAGATAACATGGAGGTAAGTACCTCACTTTACCTACTTTGTCATTAAAAGTGGACATAGGTACTTTGGTAAGGTACCTAAGGTATCTAGAGGTAGGCAGGTACCTACCTTACCATGTAGGTGGGTAAATTCCATATGTGGGGACCTGAGGAGGTTGTTTGCGTGTTATTGGACAGAAGAAAGCTTCATTATGATTGGTCGAAGTTTTTGAGTAAACAAACGCGGTCCGGGATGGACTTGGTATCCTTGGCTCTTTGGTTGCATCACGAATCCCACTTTCATCAACGCGACTACCCGGGTTGTGAATTATCGCGACCGAACTTGCTGTTGTCGCGCACTTGCTACTCTCCTTGCTCCTACCTTTGCACCAGCGCATACTCTTTAGATATTCTGCCGTCGAATCACTGTCATGACGACAACCACGAGACCGCATTTCTAACCCGCGCATCGATTTCCCCCCTCCTTTCTATTAGTCGAACGCGGTCGAGATGGTTCAACAGGGCATCGACGGCCTCGACACGCCGCGAACAAACATTGGCGACGCAACATATCTCAGTAGCAGGCAACCCGACTTTGACATATCACAAGAAGCCTCGTTTCAGTCGCCCGCAAAAGACAATAACCTGCTTCAACAACTTCGCAATGGCCGTTCCGGTGGTATCAACCTGCGCACCCCGCGCGGTCGCGCACCCTTCATGGACCGCAAGAACCTGCCTGCAGGCCTCGGAGGAGCAGAGTTCACCCCAATGCTCAAGTCAGCCACGCGAAACAGCGTCCGCCGTGGATTTGGCAAGGAGAATGGCGCAGTACCCAACACGCCCGCACTCAACAAGATCGACGAGGACATGACGCCTATCCCGAATATCGACACATCCATGTACCACTCTCGTTCCTTCGTGGATCGGACGCCCCTTCCCGAGGTCGACAGCACCAGTACCGCGTCGACGCCGCTCGTAGTGTTGCCGCGACGAGGCGACGGTAAGGGCCCACTGCAGGACGGGAACCAATTGTCGCTGCGGGAGCAGGAGAACGTAATCGATAAGATCGAAAAAGAGAATTTCGGCCTCAAGTTGAAGATTCATTTCCTCGAGGAAGCTCTGCGAAAAGCTGGTCCCGGGTTCAGCGAGGCAGCCTTGAAGGAAAATACGGAACTCAAGGTCGATAAGGTTACGATGCAGAGGGAACTCCACAAATACAAGAAACACCTTACATCGGCAGAGAAGGACCTCGAGAGCTACCGACAGCAGATGATGGAGCTGCAGGAGAAGGCAAAGCGGAAGTACGCAGACCAGAAGCAGTTGGCTGAGATTGAACGCCTGCAGCAAGCGCTTGACGACAAGGAAGCCGACTTAGAGGACATGCAACGCCAGTTTGACCTGGAACAAAGAGACCAGGGTCGACTGGACAAGCTGCAGGACGAGGTGGGCGATCTCGAAGCCGAAATTCGCGAGAAGGACCGCCTCATCGGCGACCACGAGGACGAAATTGACGACCTTAAGACCAAGTTGGAGGAGATGGAGGATAAAATGAAGGAAACCCAACGGCGAATGATCGAACTCGAGGAGAAAGCGCAGTCCAGTGACGAACTAGAAGAAGCGAGAGAAACCATTGACGACTTGGAAACCAACATTCGCCGGTTGGAGGATCAGGTTGATGACATGAAAGACAAGCTAGAACAAGCCGTCACGGACAAGGAACAGGCCAAGGGCAATCTCGAGGAGCTGCAAGACGAATTGGCGAACAAGTCCATGGTCACAAAGGGCCTTTCCCGCCAGAAGGAGGAGAGGCTTTTGCGACTGCAAAACGAACTGGAGGAAGCAGACAGGCGATTCGCCAATCTTGAGGAGCAGCTCTCCAAGGCGGTCAAGGACAACGACCGCCTCAAGACAGCCGCCGAGGAGGACCGTCGCGGACGGGAAATTTCGGACCAAGATTATCAGTCGCAGCTTGCCAGAATCGAGAAGCAACTTTCCGACGTCACCATGGAAAAGGACAACCTGAAGTTGGCCGCGCAGGAGGGGCGCCAGGAGCAAGAACTCTCCAGCCGGGAGCACCAGTCCCTCCTGACACAAGTGGATGACCTGCAGAGGGCATTGCAGGCTAGAGTCGACGAGAAGAATATATTACAGAACCGACACGACGCCTTGACGAACGAGTCTGCGTCTTTACAACGCGACGTGGATCGTCTACAAAAGACCGTTGATGAATTGGAGGAGAGTCTTGCCCAGGAACGAGACCATGCCCTTGAGATCGAACGGGACATCCGCGGCCAGTACAGGGGAGAACTTGACAGGCTCAACGACGAAATCTCGGATCTTCAGGCCGAGATCCGCGAAAAAGACAATCTTTATGATAATGATAGTGAGAAATGGGAGACAGAGCGGCAGACCCTAGAGTCGGAACGGAAACGGGCAGAGGAAAAGGCTGCAGGTCTGGAAAGGACGATCGAGAAGCTACGCGAGGCAGAGGGCAACCTGTCTACCAAGGAGTCGAGGTTACAAGAAGCGCTCGAAAGTGAGGCTCAGCGCCACAAGGACGAGCAGGCATCGCTCAGTCGGCAAATTGAGGACCTACAACACAATCTTGAGACTCGGCAGGCAATGCTTAATGAATTACGCAACGAGCTTTCGCAAGTCCAAGACGAGCTTCGTCAGACCCAGCTCGACTACCAAGCGCAGACGGAGAAGGTCGAGGCACTCGAGGACGAAGTGGAGGTTCTACAGACAACTCTGGATGAAGAAACTGAGCATTCTCGCGAGGAGCTGGAGGCAACCAGGAAAGAATGCGACAACCTGAAGCAGCAACTTGACGAACTTCGTCGCTCGGCGGACATGGCCCGCGGATCGGCCTCAGCCTCTCAAGAAAACACCAGCAAGTCCAACCAGACGATCGACCGGCTACGTGCGCAGCTGGACGAGGCAACATCTCTCGTGGCCAAGCTGAACAGAGAAAAGGATTCCCTGCAGGATCAGCTTCAAAAGCAGCTCTCGGAATCGACGATGCAGTTTAGCAAGGTTTCTCGCGAAAAGCAGACACTTCAAGACCAACTCGCAAATCTGAACCTCGAGATGCACGCCGTACGGAGTTTACTTGCCGAAACTGAGGCAGAGCGCGACGAGGTCGAGAGTGAGATGAAGCGACTGCATCACAATGGTGAGGAAACCCTGCGCATCGATCGGGAGCGCCTGGATCTGCGAACATCAAAGATGAAGCTTGACAACGAAGTCCGAAGACTCAAGGAGGAAAACAAGGTCCTGATGGAGCAGATGCAGTTGGCGGAGAAGTCTCTCGAGGAAGAGATTGAGAAGGCTGCTGAGGAGGAGGATCGCCTCAATCAGGAAATTCGTCAGCTTCAAGCCAAGCTCCGGGAGGCGTCTTCGTCAGAAGGTCATGAGTCGTCTGCTACACGCCGCACCATCCGTGAGCTCGAGCGACGCATCAAGGATTATGAGGACCAGCTGGCGATGACGCAACAACTACAATCCAACAGCGCTGGCGATGGCAATAGCGAGATGTCCATCATCCGCCGCGATCTCTCGACAGCCCAGCAAAAGGAGCGGGAGTTCCTCCAGCGGGAGGCGGCCCACAAGGACGTTGTCAAGAGCCTCAAGAGACAGATCACGGAGCTCGAGCGAAAGGCTCACGATGCCGAGATGTCCCGACTGATCATGTCTCCAGCGTCATCCAGCCCGTCGACTAGGAAGTCAGAAGTCGCTGAACTCCGCCACCAGTTGTCTTCGGCGCAGCAATCTATGAATGATCTGAAAGCGAAGGCACGCGACACCGAACGCAAGGCAACGCACGTTGAACGAGAGCTGCAAACACAACTCAACGAGCTTGAGGAACAAAAGCTTTCGCTCGAGCAAGCGCTTGAGGATACCCAGCGGGAATCCGAAGAAGCTGCTGCCCTGCACGAGACGGCCCTTCGCCGACTCAAGCAGAAGCTTGAGCGGGCGGAGCACGATCGCCACGCGGTGGGTCACAGCCGTCGCGATGTCGAAAACATGTCTTCCACCGAACGTAGAGAGCTTCAAAACATGCTTCGAAAAACGCAGTCAGAGGCGGATGCACTGGAGCACGACGTCATCCAGCAACAAGAGACCATCGACGCCCTCACGGCTGCCGAGGGCTCCCTCCGTCGCAAGCTCGAAAGAGCACGCAGTGAACGGGCAGCCTACCGTGTGACTGCAGAAAAACTGCAAAAAGACATCAAGGATCTCAAGTCACAGACTGCGTCGGAAGTCAGGGATCCGCGTAATGTTCACTTCATCGACGAGAGGATGAGGGAGACGGACGAGGCTCTCGAGACAGTCATCCGCGCTGCCGAGAATGCGGAAGCGAAACATACCAAGGAACTTCGCGGCATGACGCTGCAGATGGAGTGGATGCAGGCGCGGTGGAAGCGCGAGGTCAGCCTGCGTGCGGACGCGGCGTACGCGAAGAAATTCTTGCAGCTGGAGCTTGATGTTGCGAACGCATGGTACGTATATGCCGCTCACTACCTCTCTGCTTGCAACCAGACTAACAACTCTCTCACAGCAACAAGGCCCAGCTACGAGAACTGGAGCAGATCCGCCGTGAGCTCCTCGGCAGTCGTCGACCCCTGCCACCGTCGTCTTCGGCGATCGCGAGGCAGGGCACCACCGGGGCCACCGCGTGTGGCCGGCCAACTCTCAAGACAGTGGCGACCATGGCGCGCTTCATCGCCAGGATGCAGATTTCTGCACGCGCGTGGGCCAAGCACGAGGCTACTCGGCGGAAGCTGGCGGACTGCGTCGACGAGATGCGCAAGACCAAGAGGCGGAAGCAGATGAAGGTTGTCGCGGCGGACCACGTTGAGGCTTGACGGGCACTCGGGTTTGCCTGGCGGGCCGCTGATTTTGACGAGAGGGGTGGTCGGAGGAGCTTCCGAAGACACGGATGTGCTTATTGGGGGGGGGGGGGGGGGGGGGGGATTTAAAGGGTTTATGATTGGGCCGTGTTGCCCCCCAGCTGAAGGTGGGGCACCGCAAACGGGCAACCCCCGCAAAAACCCCATTAGCACGGCGT